>VZSF01002155.1:75063-121180 GCA_013398295.1 Chionis minor | reverse complement strand
GGACGGGGTGGGGGGGGGGGCGTTTTAATTAACTTCGGAAAGTTTTGGCACAACTTCGCGTTTAAATGGGCGCTGCCCGCGCCGGGCGGCGGGGGGGCCGCGGCCCCTGTCAGAGCAGAGAGGCGGCGGCGTCCCTCAGGGCGGCCGGGCCGCCTCCCCCCTCACCTCACGTCGGGCGCTTCATCCCCCCGCCAATTCCGATGGAAAATACCTGTTGATAATTTTAGAATAAAATACTTTTTTGTTTTTCTTCCCTAGACGCCGCCAAGGAAAAAAATCTGCCTTTCCTTTTTTTTTTTTTCCCCCTTTTAAACCACTATTTCTCTCCACTTGAAGGTTAATGTAGATTGCGGCTTCTGAGGGATTAAAAAATAAATACGAATCTCCTTGATAATTGACTCATTCTGTGCTTGCAAGCAGCAGTAAAACNTATATTGACACCCACAATGCAATATATCATCCATACATCATGAGGAGACGCGGATCCAAAAACTTTGGGGGAGACGAGGCAGCCACCCGCCGCGGCGGCCCGGCGCCCCGCGNGAAAAAAAAAAAATTTGCAGGTTAAATCACGAAGCTTTCCAGCCTGTGTCTGCCAATCTAGAACTCATCCTTTTCGCTGCGAGATACTCAGTCTGGCTCTGTCTGTCAATTAATCCCAAACACACCTCTCTAATGGTTAAATTACTGCAGATTTACACCCATATAACTGCTCGGGACCTGGACAACCTCTCCTTCGGTGCGCAGCTTGGCCTGAGACCCACAGGACCCACACGTGTACCTGGTAGTTTTATTGTACACGCTAATTAACGTCTACCCAAGGCGATACGCCGCGATTAATGCTGGTGACAGAAAACGCAGAGAGCCCGATCCTGCTCTGTGGAAAGTCAGGGGCAAATTCCTTGTAAGTGACACGGATTTAGGCCCATCGTATCTCTCGCTGCGCAGTGCTCAGCAGAGGGAGGCAGGTAGCACCTCCATTGCAGCGACACGGACACAGTCACGGAGCGACGAGATCATTTCCTCCTCATAACGGGGAATTGAGAGCAGGAAAAGCGAGCCAGCCTTTGAACCCCCCTCCCGGCTCATGCCCTAGCGGCTGCACGCCTTGCAAAAGAAACATCTGCAAATTATGACCGGTACTAGACAAAATATGCGATCTTGTTAGGGTGTTATATGTTATCTCCAGTCCAAGCACGTGACTCCAGCTATCCTGGCAAAGCCCAGAGCGGCACAGACAATCCGTACAACTGACCCACGCTCCGGTCTGTGAGAGAGGGGACGTGAGAGCCCCCAGCGTGGAATTACATGCTCAGTGACAATATTTTCACACTGGTGCTTGGGGCTTTAACTGTGTAATTCTTCCTAGAGCCCGGAAAGATCGCAACTGGTAAACCCTCACATCCAGCACTGTGTGAGTGAGAGCTTTGCATCCCTAAAGCTTCGCTTCCAGATTTGTAAATAACTGCCTTTCTGTTGGTTCCTGGAAGGCCAGCAAAGCCCTGCAGGTGAGGGGCATGCTGCTCTGGGATTTTCCACTGCTGGTGTGGCTGTTTACAGTCACACCAAGTGACTGCGAAATGGGAGCGTTTTGAGCTTGCTGTGTTTTTCACGGCTTTACACCAACTCTACAAAACTGCGCTCAGAGCAACACTGTGAAGAACAAGATCCCCTGTGTTTTGCTCGGGTTTTACAATGGCAGCTTCAAAACACACGGTATTCCAGGAGGAGGGGTAAGGAAACAATCCGGTAAAGATTATCCTGTCTTCAGCACAAGCCGCTGCTGGCTTTGGAGCGGACCGTGAGGGTCAGGCTTGATGAGATGGTCAGGCTTGTAGGGCCGGATCGTTTTTGCTGGAAGCAGGAACCCAGCAGCCCCACACCTCGGCACTTTGTGTCGGCTCTGCAGCTCTCTGGGCACAGGTAGCGCTGGTGGCACAAGACACAGGACCCTGGTAAACAACCACCTTCCTGCTGGGCCTCAGGCACTACGTGAGCCTCAACAGACTCTACGCGCCGCCTCCGTTTTTTTGCAGACACCGCTGAAGCTGGCTTGGGTGGGAAGCACCCGCGAGTTCTTCTCTCTGCCACGTGCTCTGTGGATTCACTTCTGTTGTTCCGAACCAGGTGTGGCCACAAGAATAAAACCACCTCTGTGCTCGTGCCCTAGGCCGGCAGTTGAGCGGGCTGAGCGCAGATTCGAGCTCCCTCGGAGGGGCTGCCTGCAGTTTGAACTTGGTTTATGGCACAAGGCACGGCTTGCACCGCTCAGAGATGTGTTCTGCACGTACAAACCCTACATCGAGTGTCACCACGACAGTCCTGGCAGCGTGTGCGCTCCGGGCCGTTTGCAGCAAGCCGCAGGTCCCTGCTCTGCAGGCTGATGGCACAGGCTTGTTTACTGACAGCAAAAGCAGCTCTTAATCACCAAGTGGCCAAGTCACCGAGCAGGAAATACAGCAGAGCCGTTTTTATCACACATGTGACATTTTTCAAGTCTTCTCCGCACTAAGAGGTAACTTGAAAATAAACGTCTGTGCTTACGTTTTTCAGCAAGGGAGGACGGAGGTGCCTGTCTCTTCAGTCACCTGCCAGCACAGATGATCTGTTTTCCAGGTGTGGCTACCTCTGCTCGGCTGCGTAAGGTCTGGAATATTCACCCTGTCTCCCCCTCCTCTTTTTTTTTTTTTTTTTTTTTTTTTTTTGCCTTTGTATTTTCTGTTCCCTCTCCTGGTTTGACTTTCTCACCTCTGCTCCTCCCAAACCACTGGGAATACTCATCAGCCAGGGTTTCCACAGAGTAAGCCTTCCAGCCCCTGCTGAGCCAAGCTCTGACTGATCTCAAGGAGGTTTTCCCTTCCCAAAGCTCTGCGAGGTTAGATGCCGTACCCCTCTGGCCAGGGTGGAAGGAACACACATGCAAAGTGTGATGTTGGAAGGCGCTGGCAGCTGGTTGTCAGGACGTTGTAGAGCTCAGGGGCCTTGGGCTGTGCTTTAAGACAAACTTGTTTGTCGCCTTTTATCTGGCAATAAAGCTAAATAGCGTCTGCAACACTCCCGGAGACCTGCAAATGGGGAGCGCAAACTAGGCTTGTTTCTTATCATCTTGGATTAAATCAACGATGAGAAAAATAAAAGATGGCACAGCAAGACCCTGCTTTTTCCTGGCATGTCTTTGACATGTGTAAAACATTCCATTTGCGCATTAATTTTGATGTAATTAATTGTTGTCAGGTTTAATGAATTGAGCGACTTGGGGATGTTCTAACTGTCCTTTACCCGCCGCAGAGGCCCAGGTAGCAGCAAGGGAAAAGAGATGGGAAATTTGTTCCTTTTTCTGGAGGGAGTTTTTATTCAAATACTTATCCCCACATTTCTAGGGATCCAGCATCATACATAAAATAATCATACATGCACCTACCACAAGTTTCTGAGCACTAATTTAGTCTGCAAACTCCGAGCACTAATTTAGTCTGCAAACTCCAAGCACTAATTTAGTCTCCAGACGGCTCTCTTGCGCTAAAACTAAGACGATCATCCAAAACGAAGTGAAAAGTCTCAGATAGGCCTAGGCTGAAAATTAAGCTTTTTAAGCCTTGAGTGAAGGCAGGCTTAAACTCTTTGAAGGGCACAGGTGGTAGATGCAAGCGAGTGTCACCTCTGACAAATAACATTTCAAAAGATACGTTACAGAGCCGCGTACCTTTCTTACTGGGATCATAATGAGCTTGGTGCAGAACACCTCCTTCCCCAAGCCCTGCTCCAGGGACACCTCGCATGCTCACGGGGCTGCCTGGGACACTGGCACAGAGGGCAAACTCTGCTTTTTATCCTTTTTGGCTCCATCAGTGCTGCCTTCTTATCGCCTTGCTGCAGCTCCTTACATTCCTGTCTCTGTTCCCTACAACTGCTTCCTGCTGATGGTACAAGGTTTCCCTCCTGCTCCTTTTGTTCCCGAGATAAAGCTGGCAGCCCTTGGTGTCCCTCCACTGCAATCTGCTTTTTGACTAACGCTTGCTGCTTACTGCCCCATCCTCACCAAAATGCGGGAGAAACACACAATCCTGAATAAAAGCAGAGATCCCCCAGCTCTACCCCATTGCCTTTTCTTCTCACACCTCAACATTCCCCTGGAAGCTCTGGATTGCTTCCTCGTCATGGGAACCAGCCCTCTGAGACCCTCTGCAAGGGGAGCTGTGATACAGAGTGCCGAAGCCAGAAGCGCTGCGGCAGCAGCCGCGAGCCAGGCCCCAGGAAATCCTCTCCCAGCGCCTGGCCCACGTCAGCAGACAGGCTCGCAACAATTTCGGATCGAAGTTTGGATGCCTGTTCCAGACAAGCTCTCCCCTTAAATTCTCCCAGACAAACTTTTTTTTCCCCCAGCCTAGCCCTGCTCCCCACTTTCAGATGGTTCCTCCCAGGCCAGATGCCATATTATCTGGAGCGACTTTCCCTCCCAGCCTTGTTTTCCTCCTACTCCTGAGTCCTTTGTCTGGCTGCCAAGTGGAACAGCCCTGCCAGGCAGACAGCTGCTCAGCATCGCCGCGCGGGTGCTGCCCTGTGGGCTGAGGAGCCGATTCCAGGCTCGTTCCATCTTTGAGGGGGACGTTGTGCCATAGAGATGGCGTCTACCAGAAGGAGAAAAAGCAAACAGCACCTGTAAACCTGTCGGAAGAGACTGGAAATGTTTAAGATGAAGAGGCCTTCGTGCTACTCTGGGTTTACCTTTGAGACAGCGTGAGTAGCAAGCCTGCTCTCTCCTGCTCCGGCTGGAGGTCTCCCTGGAGGACCACAGAGCAGGAATGAGAAGTTTCCAAGCCCTCAGCCGCAAAAGCACAGGCCTGGAATCTCTCTAATGAGAGTTTTCCTCTTTGCAGTTTGCCAGGCAAACAAGCACCAGGCACCAATATCAAAACCAGCCCAGATTCCAATGAAAACCAGCAAAGAAAATAAGAGCAGAAAGGAAGCAGCTTCGTTTTGCTTGTGAAGAACAGGCAAATAAAGCTAGTGAGCCCGCCTCAGCGGCAGGAGAGCTCTCCCTGCCCTGCCGAGCACCCATGGGTGAAGCCAGGCGGGCTGCCCGGCTGGGGGCTCGGGCCAAGGGGCTCCTCCTTCCTTGCCGTTGCTTGCTGGAATGGATTACCACGTTATCCCCGACGTTACAGGGCTTCCCTGCATCATGTTTCCAGACAAACGAGCGCTCCACCCTGCCTGATTCCTTCAGTTTGCCTGGAAGGACTCTCCCTTCTTGCCCTGCGGGCTGGACTCTCGCTACCCTCCCACGCCGGAGCCCTTGAAGGCTGTGCCAAGGAGGGCAGCCCGGCCCAGGGCGCAGCGAGCTGGCACCGCTGGGCTGCCTCTGCCTCCCGCCCCGTGCGGCTGCGGGCCCGGGGCGGGCAGCACCCCACCCTTTGGCTGGGGCAGAGGAGCCTTGGAGACTTGCTTTCATCCCAGCCCTGTCTGGGAAAGCTCCTGAACCTGCTCTGCGGCTGGCAGCCGAGGGGAATCTGCAGCAAAGCTGAGCGCTGGCTCGCCTGAAGCGCTTCCCGTACGCAGGCTGGTGTCGAACACCCAAATGCCCTAATCGAATTGTGCCCGTGTGAAATAAGCATCCACGTGACGCCTGCGACGGCTGCGGAATCAAATGGCTTTTTGGAGGGACATGTCGGGGTTAAGCCTCACAGAAAAGCTTCCAAGTGCAAACCAAGTGTCACCAGACCAGTGACGTATTCCCAAAACAAATAATCAAGAGGCACAAAACACCTCTGTCCCTCAGCAGCCTCATTGCAACACCAGCTTTAAAGCCTGATAGGAGCATCCCTAATTGTTTTGTTACTGGTCATTTGAGCAAAGGAAGCGGAGAAGAGAGTGGAAGCAAAGCCCAGGGCTGGGAAATGGAAATGACTGTGAGGAAAGGAATGTGGAGCTTCACAACAACTTGGGGGGGAAGAGGAGCACAGAGCAGAGGGAAGGAGGAAAACCAGGGGCTGAGTCGCAGCGACATGACCACACAGGTTGCTGCAGAGCACGGTGCACGGCGCAGGCAGCTCCTCGGTGGTCTCTGGTCAGGCACCGTACAGCCCCCGGCTGACACTGCTGGGCACGGCGCTGCCTTCCCCTGCCCGGGCCAGAACCTCAGACACAGCTTTTGCCAGGACGAGTGTAATGTGGCTGCTGAGCTCCTGCCCCAGGACAGCACTCGGTGACGAAGTGAGAGCCCTGAAGATGTCTCTTGCTAAGCTGGCGTCTGCCTGCGAGGATGGCCGGTGCAAAAGCCTCTGCCCAGCTCAGTGAGAGTGTGCCTGTGGGGTCTTGCCGTGCCCATAGCTGGATTTCACCCTCCCAGTGGAGCCAGTGGGTCGCATGATGCCCACAGCATTGGGGCTTGGAAATGCTAAATATTTTTAGGCAGCCAAATAAACAAACTCTGCCTAAACATCTACCTGAAGAGTGCCAGCAGCAGCCTGCTGCCCTGTGTTACTGCCCGCAAACCCCTTCTTCTCCCCTTGCAAAAGCCAAGAGGGGAGCCCCTGGGGTCCCCCCAAGTCTCTCTGGGGCAGACACGCCATGGGTCTCCGCTGTGCAGCCTCTGGCCAGCCCACCACCCCAGCTCCGCTGCAGCCTGGCAGCCGCCACACCGGCCCCGTGGTTGGGGGCTCTACGTGTGCGCAGAGAAAGGGAGGGACAATCCCGGATGTGAAGGATTTACAGCCCTGGCAGACGCTCGTCGCGGGAGATAGCGTCGCCTGTAATTGGAATAGTGCAGTCTGAGGCCGAGACTCGCCAGCCATCCAACACAGGGCGCTGAGCCACAAGCCAAAGGCAGAGCCCCCGAGGCCCCCAAGCGGGGTCCACCTGCCCAAAAGGGCTTTCAGGAAGGCAGGCCAGGCCCTGGCACCCTCCTCTCCCCAGCAGCGCGGGCCTGGGCCATGCTTTTCGCTGGGCAGGGAAGGGAGGAAACACCAGTGTTTTGCTCGAGTCCACCCTGGGAAGCAGCAAAGGGCCAGCGGGACGCAGGCGGCTCAGCAGCCACCTTTCAGCCCCAAAGCCTGAGCTGGGGATGGGGGAACTGGGGGCCCCTCCCAAAATCAGACAGGCGTTGTCGCTGGGAAAGTCCTGATCCCGAGCGCTGCCTCTGCTCCCACAGCCCAGCTCTCCTGCACCAAGGGTAACGCTGGGACGGCTCGCGGAGACCAGCTGCAGGCTCAGATCTTCGCCGTTTCATTGCTCACGTCTACCTTTTTATTCGCTCCAGGTAACTTCAGGGGAGATCCTGCCCAGCAGTAATTAAATCACTTGCACCCGGCTTTATGGGTTAACTTAGTCACTCCGGCGAAGCTGATACCGATCTCCGTTTCGTGCCCTGCAATTCGTGGTATATTTGGGAGGCACAGTCGATTCATCCAGCTTATAAATGTGGAAGGACGGAACACATAAACCAGACCTGGACTTCCAAAGGTAGAAGCTGTCAGCTCACGAGCTGCCTCGCTGGCATTTTTAACGTGTATTATTTACATATTGGAAAAAAGCCAACCAAAACTTCTCTTAAGACATTTCTCCTTTACTTACAGAACAAAGGCTACTGCTTGATGAAAATGAATAATTAAATTCTGAGGTTTGGGCAGCTTCATTTATTGCTGAGAACTTGGCATCATCACCTTTACAGATTTGGGGAAAATGAGAGTAAAAGTCAATATAAAATGATTCACAAAAATAAGATTACGTTAGCCGGTTTGTCCCAAACTACCTCTTTGGACAAAGGCAAGATACCTGCATGCTATGCGCAGAATATGAAGAAGCTGATACTTTCCAGTCTTGACACAGTTTTAATAAACTCTCCTCCCTTTTTATAAGATCTTTACAATTAGCATTCAAAGAATGTCGTGAATCTGCTCTTAACTACCCATAAAGGCAGTTTAATTAACCAGTGAAATTAACCAGGTTAAGTGCCAGCTATTTAAATGGATTGAAAGAAAGATGTTTGGATGACAACAACATGACTTCTGCTAGTCTGAAGGATCCTAAAATGGAGCGACAAATGTTTAATGGATGCAGAAGAATTGCTGAAAGGCGTTCCAGTGTAAACAACCTGCATGGAGACCTTCCACAGTAGAAAATTAATAAGGAAAAAAAAACCATCCCAAAGTAGTAGTTGGTTTAATTTATTTAAAGTTTTTTTACCAAAAAAACCCCCCCAAAACTCAATAGAGAATTTATCGTGTTCCACAGTTTGTCATTTCTGTGAGTATAAATCTTTCTAAACGTTGCTGTAATATTTTATGGCCAGGCAGGTAAAGTTCTGCCCCTCGGTGTGAGGGCAGCTGGCAGGCACAGGCAGTGTCTGCTCCTGCGGAGAACGCAGGGACACACAGCGCAACGCGGCGCTGGAGGGCGACGTCTTTAGGGTTGGCAAACATCTCCGATTAGGGTAGACACACACAATTCATCCTAAACGTTACGTGTCTTTGGAATCCTGTCGCGTTGGGCTATTATAGGTGTGGACTGAAGAAGTGCTAATAGCCAAGGTCTATTTTAAAAGAAGAAATAGCGTATGGGTTGCGCAGAGGTGGACCCACAGCGACAGTTATGGGAGGGGCGCGGGCCAGCCCCTCCGCAGGACTGCGGGAAGGTGCTGGGGCAGGAACGCCCGCCTCAACGAAAATTCCATAGGCTGCAGGACTTCACGTCCACGACTGAAAAATAAATCATGTGACTTGGCGGCTAAAAATGCCGTTACGTGCCTGCAATGAATTTGGCATTTTGCTGGTTGTGCTCTCCAAATCGGAAAGCAGACACATAAATATGGATGTAACCAGAAATGTCAGTAGAAACGTCTCTTTATCCTTCCCAGCGCAAATCAAACACAGGACAACCCTTCTGCGGGCGACCTGTCTCATTAAAGCTATGCTGTCTCATTAAAACTATGCCCTCAGTGCAACTAAGTTTAGAAACACCAACCAAGCTTCGTTCTTACAAAATAAAACTTGCAACACATGTCGATTCAGGCATTTAAACATTGCAGAGCTTTTATAAACAAAAGACATTGTTTAAATCCGAATGTATTTCCATATTGGCTGAGCTTAATGCACCAAGTTCATTACTTTCAGTCTGTCCTCCCAGCAGACGTCCGTCTCCTGGCAGGAAACACCGGCATCCTTTACACCCGTGGCATGGAGTGTGACAGGAACCTGCAGCATCGGTTCACTGCACAGAGGGTGAAAAATTCACAGGACCACCGGGGCTGGAAGGGGCCTCCGGGGATCATCTAGTCCTGCTACCTCTCGTCCTGTCCCTGGGCACCACTGAAAAAAGACTGGCCCCCTCCTCCCAGCCCCCTCCCTTTAAGGATTTGCAAGCATTGATGGGATCCCCCCTCCATCTTCTCCTCTCCAGGCTAAAACCACCCCAACCCTTCAGCCTTCCCTCGCAGGAAAGATCTTCAAGTCCCCTAATTAATTCCTTAAGATGAGTTTTGGCCTCAACTTAAACCCGTCCAGTTCCTATTCTTGACTCTTACTTCCGGCTCAAACTTCATTCACTCCAAAATTACTTTGGACCACTTAGGAAACAACAAAGCACATCAAATCGAACAAGTTCTTGCTAGGTTTTTACTCATGGCTCTTCAGCAGAAGCTTTTAGAGGCAATCTGGCCTCAGCTGCTGTGACCGTGGCTGGGAAACACTATTTCCAGTCTTTTCTTCCCTCCTTCGTGTTTTTCTCCTTAAAAAGAGCTGCTGCTTTTCGAGCTGAAGTCTGCAGGGTGAGCAGCAAAGGAGGCCAGCGCTGCTCCCAGCTGAAGCGTCAGCCCCGGGGGTTTCCCGTGTCCCACCCTGCGCTCGGGCGTCTTTGTGGTTGCGTTACGTCGTTGCTTCTGCCACACTCTGTCCGTCTTTAACCAGGGGAGTCTGTGACAGGAACCGCACACTGCACCTGGCAGTACGCGGCAGCAACGCTGCCGTTACCGCTCCACGCTCACTGCTGCAGCTCGTGCTGACCACAGAAACTACCAAAGTCTTTTGTTGCTATTTGCAGCTGGACGCTTCTTGCAACGACTCTCCCAAGTCAACGGGCTTGGCAAACCACTGAATTCAGGAAACAACTGTACGGACACAGTCCTTCCCAGCAAGAGGAGAGGGGCAAAGCCTGTGTCACAACTGCTGAAAGCTTAAGGGCTAAATAAGAGACAGACAATTTAGGGATTTCTTATTAATCTCTAACTTTGATATAAATGTATGTATTTTTATCTGGCAACTAAAAATATGCACCATTTTTTCAACGGTAAAAAAGTTCCATTGCCTCTGGTTTGCACGTTTTGACATTAGAACCATAGAATGGTTTGGGTTGGAAGAGACCTTAGAGCCCATCCAGTCCCACCCCCCTGCCCTGGGCAGGGACACCTCCCACCAGACCAGGTTGCTCCGAGCCTTGTCCAGCCTGGCCTTGGACAACGCCAGGGATGGGGCAGCCACAGCTTCTCCTGGCAATCCTGGCCAGGGGCTCACCACCCTCACAAGCAACAATTTCTTCCCAATATCTCATCTAAATCTCCCCTCTGCCAGTCTGAAGCCAATCACCCCTTGTCCTATGGCTCCGCTCCCTGTTTCAAAGTCCCTCCCCAGCTCTCCTGGAGCCCCTTTAGGGACTGGAAGGGGCTCCAAGGTCTACCCGGAGCCTTCTCTTCTCCAGGCTGAACAACCCCGACTCTCCGGGCCTGTTCTCATAGGAGAAGCTCAGAACTTTCCCAGGAAATACTCTACAACAGATGTATCTTCTCTCCTCTCCAAGGACCTGCCTTGCTAGAGTGCTTTTAAGGCAGTTGCCATGTAACATGGATGTAGTGATCACACCTTGACACGTCAGGACAGTGGGCAAGTCCTGCTGATAACGCATTTAGTTCTAGAACTTGTATTGCTGGAGCTCACTGAATGCACAACTGGAGACGCTAATAAGTGGAGGAAAATGCGAATGGATCTAGGAGTAAAGCTCATGATTGGAAATGCACTGAAAAGACTAAAGAAAACAAACTACATAAAAATTCAAATATTTGTTTCTCTCCGATACAGGCACTGAGAAGTGTATCATACCAGTCACTGAAAGACATCAGGAATCAATTTCTCTTTGCATTATGCAATTATCAATTTCTCTCTATGCATTATATGCTAAAAATATAGAATAAAACCACATAGCATTAAAAGAATCATGGAAGACAGACATTTGATAGTTTTGAAAAAAATGATGACGACGTATAACATCTACAACGTATGCAGACATCCCTCGGAAGTTTTATATATGCTATATATATTTCAAAGTACACACAAACCGCCTGTTTGGCAGGCTGAGAAAATACGGATACATCTTGGGAAGGTCATGAAGAAAAAAAAAACCACAAAAGGAAAACAAGAGTTATTTACATTCAATAATTCAGTAGCCTTTAACATCTCTATATACATACATACTCTTTCTATATATGTACAGACTGCGATGGGATCTGAATGAAGCTTAATCCAAACGCAAACGAAAAATACAAAACCCCCTTGGTAATCCACGTGACAAACGCTTACAGGTTGCAGAGCTTTCTTCATGTACAAAGAAAATACTACACGCTGACTAGACAACCAGCATCTTTGGGGAACTTTAAGTCCTTATAAGAGGTGCATGTTCCCAACGGACCATACAGCGACTGGAAAAAAATCTGAAAACTTGCTATGCAGAGGGGGGTTTTTGGTGGGTTATAATTGCATTTACTGTGTCATACATATCTTAAGCATGAAACTAGTGAACAAGTCAAAATTTAGTTGCTGTCAAGGGACAGTTTAAAAAAAGAAACCCCCAAATTTTATCCCTTCCAATTCCCAAGTCAACTTAAATACGTATCTTCCCCTTCTACAGCATGCTTCCAAAACTCAACACTGTACAGAAATTACTACCACTTTACATTTAGCTTTGCCCCACTTATCGGAGACTTCTATCCTTTACAAATTTTATATCCATTTCAGATGGCAATTTGCATGAAGCAGATCAATGCCCACATGTAGGAAAAATACAGAGCCCATTCTTGCCCAGCCCAGTAATTTATACGACACAATTGATCTCTCCTTTTTCCTCCCTGTGAGGATGTTTGTCTTAGGGGCAGTGCTGCTAGAGGACACCATGTAGCTGTTCCTTATCCCAGCCACAGCGCTACACGCATTCCTTTTCTCCCCCAAGCTTTATCAGCAGCTCATGCAAGGAACTAACCACTACCAAAAAAACCCCCACACCCCAACCACCCAGCAGGAATTTTCAAGAGAAAATGTTTCTGTAGCTTAAAGGTTGATTTTTTAGTTTTGATTTTTTTTTTTTAAATGTTAACATTTAAGATGCTCTAACACTGCAGAGCAGCGGATGCAGATGTGTTAGCAAGCAAGTGACAAAGCCAAGGCATTCATGGTGGCACACAGCAGAGAGCAGGCAAAGGAGAGCAAGTCGGGAAACGGATTTCTGGAATGGGAACAGTTCTTATGGATCTTGCAAGTACTGTCAGGGTTTTTCCCTGCAGGGGACACAAGTCCATGGGAAGTTTAAGAGGGTGTGAATGAACAGTGTATGCTATATATATATAAAAAGAAAATAGTATGGTTTCGTTATCAGTACAGAGAATATCCAGTTGGGTATTTGCTCATCCCACTGAGTAGAAGTTAGCACAATGGGCTGAGAAGAGCACTCAGGAACTGAAGTATATTTAAATATGACTTGTTTTAAAAAACACAAACAAAAAAAAAATCACTATTTGTGAACCTACCACTTCTAGAACCACCTTACTGAGGATTAAGATCTAAAATATTATACTACCATCTTAGATTGTAGAAGTTTCTACATCAAATAGTAATTAAAAATAAAAAAAGACAGTAAACTCCCCACACAGCTTGCTGTTACTAGCAATTTGGTTCACTATCTGTTGCAATAGTAATCTGTCAACATACTTCTCCAAATCCCATTACTTCTCCGGGAATGGATGCCAAATCCACCCAATGGTGGGTATGAAACACATGAACATCCTCCCCCGCACCCTCTCTGTGGTCTACAGTTTTCCAGGGCCCGCTCAGCTCCTCCTGGTATGACAGCACTCAGGCAAGCTGCCCTCTGCTACCGGAGGATTAAAACCTCCCAACACACCTACCACCTGCATGACAAGTACTTTACAGAGGTGCAGCAGGCACTACAGCAACAGGGAGCAGCAGGCCGATTTATTCTAGATCTGCATTTCCATTTTGTCAAAAGCAGGTGCAGGGGATTCCTCCCCTCGACCGTTTCAGCCGGGGAGATGAGGACAGCAGACGGGCTTCCTTGCCTGGCAACCACAAACCTTCTCACCGCACCGGGATGCGGCGCAGGCAGCACCGGCAGAACCGCAAGCGAAATAACTCACAGAAGGGAGTCGCTGCAGCCCAAAGTTGTGGAACTTTTGGCCCCATTACTCATGAAAAACTCTCTATGACCCTTGAATCCGGCTCCCTGAGCCTTTCCAGAAGCGAGACAAGCTACAGTGGATTGCTGCTCTGAGTCTGGCAGGTGAACTTCACTTAAAATATGCATCAAGGTTTAAACACAGTTTCCTTCTTGCCTCGTTAATGAGTTCAACTGAAATAGCTGACTGCAAGACAGAAGCCTGGTTAAAGCAGACTGGAACATGCCAAGTCCTGTCAAATTCCAATTGTACAGACTTGTTAGTTTTTTTGGAATACAGTGACTGCCTAAACAAGACTCCACTTCTTGTTAGTACAATAACTTTTATTTGACATCTACAAGATCGTTATCTTGTAGTTTTTTTGGACAGGTTTATACAATCTCAATTTTTCAATAGTGCAACCTGTGCAAGCAAGAAATGACAAACATTGTCCTTCACTTTCTTATAAACATCTACTATTATAGGCAAAACAAAACTTACCCATATTATAGATAAGTGACTATTCACATTTGTACATTACAATTTCTTTTAAACAGCTCCAGATAAACTCTACAATGTCTTACAACATATTAAACAGTATTCAAGTTACTGGGTAACAGAAACAGCACATACAGCGGAACCCTCAAGTGTTTCCCATTCTCTAATTTACAGCTCAAGTAAGGTTTCATCTTACAAGTGACAAATTAAATTACATTAATGAAGTAAAAAATATAAGATTGTATGTGAGATGGAAGTGAATTTGCACTTAAGTTTCCATAACCACCTCGGATTAAGGAAATGCTTCAATTTAAGGAAAATAGGCATCCAGCCATTTTGCAGTACACATTAGGAATACCATTAATACATTAAAAATGAACTAATTTTAATTTAAGATGTTTATCACAAAAAGAACATGTTGTAGACTCAAATATATAACCCCCAGGAGAGAACCAGAAAAAATGCAACACCTGGGTATAAACACTATAAAAATGCAATAACCAATGCTGTACAACTAAGATTGTGTTTCTCTCTGAATTCCTACCTCGTGTGTTTATCCTGTCCATGCCCGTTTCCAGAGACATGCACTGTCAAACAGAAACTGGGAAGGAACCTGAATGCATGATGTGCAACCTCTAGGTTTCATGCTTTTATAAACTCATAAATTGAAGAGAAAAACCCAATATATATTTTCTATATATATACTCAATACATGCATTCAAGGATATCTCCCACAGCAATGGCATTGATGCACTGCGTTAAACCCTGAGCACTGTATGACAAGATAAAAATAAAGCCTGCTTGGGGATTTTCAAGCATTTTCAAACAAATTGTGGTTTGTAGCTTAAAAGGCCAAAAGTAAAAGCAAACAGGAAGCACTACAGAGAGCATAAGGAAAGACAGATGCACCACCATAAACAACTGCTGGCTTTCAGTTCTACCAACCTTTTTAAGATCTCTTTATTCCCAAAGTATTTGAGAGCACACAACTGAACTGAAAAAGTCATATTTCTTTGGAATCTGTCCCTGATTTTTATGCAAGTGATATGCTTTTACAGCCTTTTCCTCAAACACCAAAGTCAACACCTGTAGTTTGTCCTCTTATGCATTGTTGAAATTGGTGATGCTTTGTGGGTGATGCTGCTGCCATATCTGCTGCTGTTGTACTGCGAGCTGTTGAGACTGGTCTGACGTCGACAGGAGGTTTACAAGGGGCGATACACAATTTGCAGGAATGATCAAACCTGAAAACAGCAACAAATCGAGTATTTCATAAGCATGCAAACACTTGTTCGTTAAAACCTCAGGCTGATGATTCCACCATTTAATTTATGCGAGTCAACAGTGACCATTTCCAATGTCAAGTCTAATCAAGCACAGCTACAAGTTTGGCTTCTCGGTGAGAGGCCTATCTTCAGAAGTCACTAGATCCTTTCATGAAGCAAGAGAAAAGTTGCCATTTTGCTCCTGCTGCCACATAAAAGATGACCTCACCTATTCTTTTCTAGTCGTACAGAAGTTACGCCACCATGACACGAAAAACCAAGTTTCAACACCTTAGAAAACTGTTACTAGAGTAGCAGCTGCCATGATACTGCACATCCACAGGAAGTCCACGTGGTCTTTTTGTGTGTTGTTTTTTTTTTTTTTTAAAAAAGGAGATTTCAACCTCTGAGGGCTACAAGGGCTCCACAAAGAGGTTTATTGACAAGAAATGACACAGCCATCTTGTGGTCCTTCTAAACTATTGATTACATGTGACTTTCACAGGAGCTCAAAACCCAGGAAAACAACTATTTCAAGGGCTTATTATTCTTTGCCAGAAGGGGGAGAAAGTGGAACCCTTACGGTTTTTCAAAGGTAGCTTGGCTGGAACAGGCCAAATATGATGGTTTTGTTCCTAGTAAATCAAAAAACCCGAGAGAATAAGTGTTCCAAAGCCTGGCTGAAAAAATACTTCCTCCTTCTTTAACCTGACTCAAAATGGTGTTTGTAGTACAAATATGGATTTCCAGCCGTACTTCTGCCCCTCCCCAACAGGCACACCGACAAGCCTTTTCTCTTGCAAGCATCTCCATGAAGTCTCCTGAATGACTGTCAACATGAAGTGACCTCTTAAGTTACAACTGACTTCTACTTCAAGATGAAAATTAAGGAACAGTCAAGCCACTTACCTACGATCCTCTGCCCATCTTCTGTTCTTAGGCGAACTATTTGCATTTTCACATTTGTACCACTCACAGAGGCTAGAACGCCTTCTACTTTTGTCCAGACGCTCAATACTGAACCACACAAGACATAGTAAGTTCGACAGCGGAGTCCCACTTCACAAACTAATCCCAAGCCTGCCTTCTTACAATTGCCTCTCCTACAGTAGAGAGAAAAAGAAGCTGTCAAAAGAATTCTGCAACAGAAAGTATCCAATTAAATTGAAAATGAGACTTGAAGTTACTTAACATGCATTCAGAGTGGAGCGAGGGCTGCAAGTACACAGTAAGGGAAGGATACTTTATCCACAGCATGACTCTAATGGTAAAGCTTTGAGAAGTGTTGGCCTATTTAGGACCGGATCTTCAAAATGTACACACAGAGCTTTAAATCAAAGATATCACTCATTGAGATCACCTGAGAACCTGAATTGTTACATATGAACATGGTGTCTGACCAGGGTATTTCAGAAGCTCCAATATTAATCTGAAACTTTTACCATTTATGCTGTTCCTCAGGAATTAAGACATCAGCTGCTGAGTTCAGACACCAAAGAGGCAGCACAGGAACAGCCATTTCTGACATCTCTCTCCTCTCTAGATGAAGTACAAATATTTTTCCCCCAAATAACATTAGAACTATCCTACCACGGTAACGGAACAGATTGAGACACAAAGCACAAGCTACTCCTGGGTCATTATACTTCCACTGGAGTGCAAGTTAGACATCGGCATTCATCTAATATATGAGGACTTCAAGGGCAAGTGCAAAGTTTCATGTTTCCACTCAAAGGCTGGGTCATTTGACTGGTCACGGGACAATTCTTCTTAAGCAAGAGATACCAGATTTTACATGAGTAGCAGAAAAATGGAAGTAGTGATAAACCAGTTTAGGTAAACAGTTTAAAAGTTAAAGCACCAAAGTGCACAGAAATACTAACCAGTAAGCATGGGTGCAGGTATCCGCAGAAGAATTGTACTGCTCTAACCAGTGTGGCAGAGCATCTTCAGAAGGTACCTGGAAAAGTTAAAGTGGGAGTAACAATGAGGTAAAACACATGAAGACGTGCACAGAACAGCAGCAACTTTGTCATTACTATGTGAAAAGACGGAGCACCAACACTCTGATGGTAGAGAGGTACATGATCCTATAATTTCAGGCTATTCCATCAAAATGCCATCTCAAAGGACAAACAAAATGCTTGAACGTTAAAAGAATCTCTGTAACAAGAATAGCTGGATCTCAGAGCTTTTCCAATTATCAACCTGATCTCAAAAATTTTAAGTTTTTACAAATTCAATATCCTAGAATTAAGTATTAGATATCTTGCCAGCCTCTGCACAAATTAATCCATGACAGTATTTAAAATGTTATCAGCAAACAGCTGAAACAAAGAATATACTGTGCATAGCTTCTTTTTTAAGACCATGTTTGTCCACCTTACATAGAAGCAAGGCTCTTCCTTGCTAGACCTTAAAATCGCCCTCATTTTATATTACGACACCACAGATTATTTACATACAGAACGCTCTGGATATAGGAATGCAGAAGCCATGGAGATCCACTTAAAAAGACCTAAATACAAGCTCTGCTCTGGGAAAATAAGCCTAGTTTTTGACTTGCTAGAATTATACACCAGTACCAGAAAAAAAAAGTCCTTATATTTCCTATTCAAAATTATTTAAGTTTAAAACTAGCATAATTTTAATGGTTACCTTCTTATATTTCTTTTTCAGGTCTGCACATGTTTCTAATTTGAGTTGCTTCCCAGTATTTGGTCTGTACACTAAAAAAAGCTTCTTTTTAGGATTCACTTCTTTTACTAGAATAGCGGTTTTCTTGTTATTTCTTATCTGGAAAAGAAAGAAACCAAAAACTTCCTGAGTTAAGGTAGATACTGTCAGTATGTTTAAAGTGATTCAATACTGTGTTCTTTACAGAGTAATAGTGTGTGTGTGCATGAAATAGAACCACCACCTTTAGAAGACAGTACCACTAGTCTGCATTAACCTCACAACTTCTCCTTACAGTGAAAGCATTTTGTTTCTTGATGTGGGTTTAAATAAGAGCTATTAATTTGGACTCACATTCCTATCAGAAAATATCTGGAGCAGCTAAAAAGGAGCACTTCATATTTAGTGCTGGAAACAAACTTAGCATTAATGTGAGATTGAAAGAATTTTGCAGAACTGAACAGTAGTTAATTCAAACAGT
This sequence comes from Chionis minor, assembly GCA_013398295.1. Lineage (NCBI taxonomy): Eukaryota > Metazoa > Chordata > Aves > Charadriiformes > Chionidae > Chionis > Chionis minor. The sequence continues at coordinate 102,834 of VZSF01002155.1, read as the reverse complement.
AAATTTTCCACATGAGACAGCCTATTTGGTTAGTGCCCCCCAGAAACTTCTCTGAACGTAATCTGAGAGACAAAGAATCTTACCTGTAGTGATAAATAAAATCCATCATCTGGACCCGTCTGTTCTGCCCAGATCTTAGTTGCTTCGTCCCAAGACATTCCTCTCTCTACACTGATCTAGAAGAGAGCCACGCAGGGGTATTTAAATGGGAACAGACTTTAAAACAATTACAGATACAGGAACTAATGAACTGCAGAACCAAATACTGCCTAGTGAGAGGCCTGGAACCTCCCCTCGCTCAGCACACATGTAAGTTTAAAAACTTATTGGCAAGCAAGTTTTATTAGTTCATACAAAGAAGATACAGAACTAACTCACTGTGTATAGTTCTACATGTCCAGAGGTAGAATATCCGGGAGTTAAAAACTTCTTAACGTCTGCCTTCCTTACTTTCTCATCCCCAGAGCCCAAGTCTTAAAAGCAAAGGATAAAGTTATTCTGCTTGTCTGTTCTTACTTAAGTACAAGAGTACCAAGAAATTGATTTACTCACCTAAGATGCCCATATCGTATCTTCCATTCTTTTTAGCATTTTGAATAACCGCATTTAATGTGTCAGAAAAGTACTGGAATAAAGCATTCTGCTGATGTACTTCCATACCAAGAATTCTATTCAGAAATTTCCCTATATTGTTATAATCTTAAAAAGAATAAGAAATACACATATTAGGTGAACAAAGATCAAGTTTGACGACAACAAGCTCTCAATCAGTATTCAAAGAGTCTCAAAAAAAGACTACTTAAATCCATTCTTCCAGAAGTGAGGAAAACATTCTGAAGTTCTCAAAAAAAGTAACTTTTTAGATCGTTACAACTTCAGTTCTGTTGCTAGGAATCCACTACCACGACATATGATACTGCTAGCAAGGTTCTGAAGATACACTAAACACACAAATACCTTTATCAAGCGTTAGTATTCCAGATCTGTCTTCTACGTTTATCAAGCCCACACCAATCAATCCCTGACGAACATCTAGGAAAAGGAAACAAGTTAAATCACAGCTGCTTTGCCATCTAAAAAATAAACCAAGTAGTAACAGTTTATTTAGCGATCTTGTTTCAGGATCCAATTCCAAAACTTCTGACACCCCTCAAATACATTACTAGCAATTTCTACCCAATACATCAGTAAGCAAAACAGAACTTTGCCTTCTATTCCTTCCGGGAAGCACAGGCAGGGAAAACTACTAATGACACTATGCATAAGCCCAGAGGATACTGCAACAGATAATGGGAAAACTAAACTACCGTATGTAGTGCTTTGGCCAAAAAGATACAGAACGTGCCTTATACTGAGAGTTCACTTCTCTTGTTTTATACATGAACTTCAACATTCAAGCAATATGCATAGGAATAACATCCAGTGAGAGTCTGTCTGGGCCAGCTGATCAATTTAAATAGCAGCCATGTTTTCTAGTGCTAAAATTATTTGCATTTTCTACACACTGGAGGACAATCAAAAGCTAGCTATTGCATCCAGTTAATTACACTTACCTTTGAAGAAGTCTCCAGGAAAATCAGGAGGCGGCGAGACCATTGGGGAGTCTAAGTTCACAATGGATTTCATAACAATCTCTAAAGCATTTCTGCCGTACTGCGTAGGAAAAAGAAAGTTTCTCTAACAATGTGATCCAGTGTTTGCACCTCAGCTGCAAGCACGCATTATTTAACAAGCATTTGTAATTCACAATAAAATATTTTTATTGGCAACAGTAAAGGGAACTGGTTATTAGCTTTTAAATTATAAGCCACACTGTATAAAAAGCCCAGTCTTAATCTCTATTTAGAATTTCCAAATTAATCTTTCAGTCATGACTGAAAGGACACATACCATCCATTTACTTAAGATTTGGATTGTTAGCAAATGCAGAAAAGTAATTTACACACATATTTGTGTTCCACATGGCTTTGCAAACAGAACCAAGAGTATTTAGTGGCCAGCTTGGAAAGAGGCCTCTTATCAGGAAGTAATACAGTTAAAAATAAAACACTTCACAGGAGATGGAAGAAATCTTTCCTCAACAGGCCACTTGTGGAATAAGCACCACAGCATGAGCTTTCAAACAGAAACAGAACTGTCACCTTGTTGTCAAAATTGAATCTGCTGAGGTCTCGAGTTTCCGTAGCACGTCTGTCACCATGGGTGAGGGCTCCCTGTTAAGAAACACCTTCGTAACTAAATCAAATTTTAAGAAAAAGACATCTAAGTTATATTTTCTCAAATAAAGGATCAGACTTCTTGAAACAGTCTTACCAAGCTCTCCAGTCTTTTTGCAACTATAGATGCAAATCTTTGCTCTCCTGCCAATTCAGAAATTAGGAACACGTACTCTGGAGCAGTCACTTGGTTGGATCTATGAGTTCTTCCTGGATAAGTAGAAGCATGCATATTAAGTAAATTCCACTTCATTGAACACTTCTAATAAACTATGAATTGTGAAAAGAAAAAAATCTAGAATTTAATCCTGCTGAAAGTTAATTTCTGCTATAATACAGATACCTGATACATGCAAAAACCCCTGGGCTGCACTCTAAGTTTGCTTGCTCAGTTTCTTTTAAAACTTTCAAGACTATTAGCTATGACTATAGATAAAGCTGATTCTGTTCATGAGTAAAGGAGATTGGAACGGTCCTTAAGAGGCTGCTTAGTCAATCTTACTTCGCATGCATTACCAGTAAATTCAGCTACTGAGTTCTCTAGGGGAAGGATACAAAAGAGTTATTTACCAAACTGCTGTATTGCTCTATCCGCACTCCACGGCAACTCCAGAGTCATGTGAACTCTCCGTCTCTGATTCTTAGCTCTACGGTCTGCTTGCAGTGATATACCAGAGCTGGCAGCCTCTGAGATTATGGCAATGTTCTTTTATTAAGAAAGGAGTTGTTAGTTAGCAATAAAACCAAGATCAAGATTCAGTTTTTTTAAAAAAATGTTACAACTACTAACATGGGTTTGGAATGGTTTCACTGTTATTTCGTCTTCCTATGGCAACGAGGAGGGAGGCAGGGAAGGGAGAAAAAGTATGGGTCTCTATCAAAGTTAGAAATGCTAACAAATTTTTTTTTTTTGAATGGAAGGAGTGGTTTTCACTTTACTCTTCAGCAACACCTTTCTGTGCAAACGAAGAACGGCAGTCTGTTGCAGTCTTGCCATTCCAAAAGGCAGGTTTCTCTGCTGCTGGCCTGCACTTCAGCAAGAAAAGGGGCAGGACACGGAGATGCTCTGACAGCAAACACGGAGAAGACAAAAAGTTGCTGCCAATACTGTAAGAGGAAGAGGATATGGCCGTTCTGGTATCTGAACGCATTTGCCTTGAAAGAATGTAAATGTTTGGACTGTCCACAAATCACTTACAGGAACATGAGCATTTACCCTCAAGTGTAACAAGGGACCACAGAAGTTCCGTGCAGCAGCTACGTTTACTCGCTTTGCCCTCTTGTGGCAGCATGTCTCAACTGAACCACAGGAAAGATTTTTTGTGAATGGGAAATGCTTTCTAACTCGTACTTACTTATAGTACCTAAAAAGTCACTGTGGGATAATGGTAGAGTCACAATTTGAATAACTTAGTGTTACTATGACAGCTAGCAGGTTTTTCTAAGTTGTATCTCTCTTTAAGGACTACCTTATCTCCATCCATGAACCTCTGCTTTTCCGTGATGTTCAGTATTTCAACGGGCACATCAAGTTCAGATCTCGACTCATAAGATATGCTGCCATCATCATTGCTTACAACTCTCCCTTTGCGGCCTGTCATCTTTAAAAATAAAGGGGAATAACAAACTCATTACGGCAATACCAAAAGTATTACATGACCAAAAACTTCCAGCAATGACGCTATTTAATCATATACCAACCTTAAAATAGATTCGGTAATTTACTCCAAGGGCAAACCTACATTAGAACACCTGGATTATTTTTTGGTTAATGCCATTATCTGCTATGTGGAACACTTAGAGGTAACTCAGGGAATCAAAAGCATAAAAAGCGTATCTATTTAGAAGTGATGTAGTGTTATGCTACTGTCCATAAGGGATTTACCAAGAATACTAAGAAAATAAACTAAACTGACAGCTGAGGTTGTCACCGATTTTAACAGGGCCTTTTAAATCACAATGATGTTTCTACTTGAGAGACAGGTAGCTTAAAGACACATTTCTAAAGTTATTGAGAAAAAGATAAATCATCAGGCTTTTTACTATCACAGTTTTTTCACTATCAGTTTTATTATACAGGTTCTTAATCTTCATTGCTTACAAAGACGAACTAAAGCTGCTTTCTCTCTCCTATACACCAGCTTCAAATTGACTATGGCTAGTTAGAGAAATAGACCACTATAAAGCAAGAGAGAAACTAGTATGATTTACCCAACAAGAAATTATCAGTCTCAGAAATAACCTGTTTACCCATTCAGAGCTCTTCTCTGCATTCTAATACTATCATCAAGTTCCTCTCTAATTCAGAGGCATTCAGCAAGAGTAACCTCTACTCTTATCCCTGTGAGATCACAGTCTAAAACTGACAAATTCTCTTTAATACTTAGGTCCCATGCAATACCAATTGACTGCACCCAGATAGAAAACGTGTGGCTGCAGTAGGAAAAGAACTGAACATTTTTTTCTAAATGTGAACATCAGCCTACCTCTGCAACATTTTCAGGACCACCCAGTTCATCTATGAGCTCATCCAGTGTATTAGGTGGAAGATCTTCAGCCAGCTTTTCCAGTTTATCAAGCAGTTCTTTTTTCATTTGTTGGGCCCTTTCAACAGCATCCTGACTTGTTACAAAGCTGCTGTTTGTGTTACTGTTTGCTGAAATTTAAGAGACACCTTAAGATTAATAATTTCACTGCCTAATTGCTAAGAAAGTGAGTCAACGTCAAAGAAACTTATTCTTACCTGACGTGTTGGTACTAGAAGTGGTGGTACCAACAGTGGAAGTAAAACAGCTAGGTCGTTTTGATCCAAGACCAGAAGCTAGTAAGGCACTTTGAATAGAATCCGGGTCTATACTTTTCTTCTTTTTCTTGTCTTTATTTTTTTTATGCTCTTTTCTAATTAGCCAGGGATCTAGAGTTAAATAAAATATTTTCAAAAAGTTTCAAGCGTTTACTAAAATGTTTTCCTTTACTTTGAAAAACTACATTCTCATCGTAAGAGATGAGCTACAAAAGTCTGAACTCCAGCGTGTAAAATCTACTTAAAGATGCGAATCAACATTCTAGGACTAATTCCAGTCTGTTTGAATTAAATTACATGCTTATCAAACACTTATTTTTGGCTCACTGAAATGGTTAGGAAAGACATTATGCTTACTATCTGCAAGTACAGTTACTTGCTTGTTGAAACACTTAACCTGTCTTACCATCTTCATCATCTTCACTGGATTCATCTCTGAATGGGTTGAAGTCGTCATCATCTCCAGAACTCAAAAATCTGGAGCTCTCGTTGTCACTTTCCTCATTATCTGAAGCATCAGACTCACTTTCACTCTCATCAGAGCTGCTACCTGCAAGGCCACCTGTTTTGCGAGCTTTTTTGGCTTCCCTGCTTATTTCTTCACCTAATTCCATCACCCGAGAAGAAAAAACCAAAAAGATTAGTTTAGACCTTGTAGTCTACTTTTGAGGTTTGTTTTACCACCACTGCATACAAACTAGAAAAATATTCAATTTCTAAAAATGTAACTTATATTAACGATCCTTTTGAACAGTTCCAAGTAAGGCCTTTTTGTGATCACCTACTTTTCAGTAAGAACATAATCAGTTTGGGAAGGGGTAGCGGCATTAGGCTTCTCTTTACTGAGTCTCAAGAAAAAGAAAGCGATTATTTATGTGACTGCATCAGACCACTTCCTGATATGTACAAGGCATTTTTAGGATAATCCCATACTACATCAGCCCAATTGTGAGCAAAGTAGTAACCAGAATTTACAGGTTATATTGCTCCAGCAGTAGTTTTAAAATCTATTAATAGAAGTTTTTAACAAAAGTCTTAGAGACTTGTAATACGTGCTCTTTCATGCACGATTGTACTGATATTTACAGTCCCATACTTTTTGTAGAGTTCACTCTTAGGCAGCTCTAAAATTGCCATTTCACTATGGCATTAGTGTAAGAACTTAAGCATTACCTTTCCGCTTCTTAATTTTGTTCTCCTTGCAAGGGCTGTCTCTGGGTGAGTTGTTATTACTTTGAGCAGTCAAGTCAATTCCCAACAAGCTAAACAGCTTCTTCCTGTCAGGAGCTGGAAAGTGCTTTTCAATAAGAGACTGGAATACTCCTCTGTTTAAGGAAAAAAAAAAAAAAAAAAAAAGAGTTCTTCAGTCAAATTTGCATTTACTTAAAGTAGAAAGCTGTAACATTTTAACAGCTTGCTTCACTTCTCTGCTGAATTATTCCCAGTGAATGCTATTACACAGGCACTCTGTATAATTATCACACGTATTACTGTATTTGTCACCTTCTTAGAAGGAGGAGACATTTACTTTACAGCACTGTTACTTATAACTTGTTAAATTTAGTTTTGGTATCAAGTGCTATTGCTACTACCATTTTCTTACTGCTCAGAGTTTAAATGACAGATTAACTTAATTTATTACAATCTTCAGCCAAGGTAATCTCAGGATTGGGTCTGGCTCATCTGATAAAAGAGGAAAGTCATGACTGTAACTTGCTTTAGTACAAATGCAGTGTACACTTGGCAAGTCTTCCCCTCCTCCCAGTTCCAGTAGAACAGTACCAGCTGTTCACACCCAAAAACATAATTTCAGAGTACCAGTACAACTAGCAACTAACCAGTGGTTCACTTGAGCAATACTTTCAGATTTTATGTACGGGCAGCTTAAGAACATGAGTACTAAAGGATACAAGACTTCCGGTACACTGATACATGCTTTACACATGAAAGGAAAAATTACTACACAAACTAAGTTGGATTAAGGACTTTTTTTTTTTTTATAAAGCACAGTTCTAACAAACTTCCATCTTACTTTGCTGTAGAAACAAAGTCGTTCAGTTCACCACCACCTTCCTCCAAAGCTTCTAATGTTCGTGCTTCTCCTGTTGACTGCAGGCCAATAACAACACACTAAAGGACAAATGAATACAAGGCATTGTCACTAAGATGACTGACTTCAAGTTTGTTTTTGCCTGAATTTCTGCACAAATGGCTTCAATACGACAAAGTACAAAAACAGGATACTACTGCATCTGAAAAGATTTGTTATAAGCAAAAAAATTAACAGCTTTACATTTAATGAAGATATTTTTAAATAGTCTCAGTCAACTTACTTTCCCATTCTTGATTTCTTCCCGAGCTAGTTGCACCACCCTCTTCACTTTAGATGCTATGCAAAGGTACTTGAAAAACCTCTGATGAGCTGACCAAAACTGACCCCACATGGACTTTTTCATTCGTTGTTCCGCGTCAATAAGATCAGCTGCTTGTTGAAACCTCTCTCTAGCACTGACCCACTGAAGAAGAAAACATTAATTGCTTTACATGTCATATTTCAAGACTACACAGGTACATTGCTTAACATCAAAATAAAAACAGAAGATAAGCTTATATTTACTGTAATATGGGACTGCAAGTCAAGAAAACTCATTATACGTCAAACAAAAAAAACTCACAAAGAGACAATTGCTATGGCTTAGTAAATTCACAATATAATTAGTCTCAAAGAAAAGCAGATACATTTACATTACTACCAATGCAAACATACACAGTATTTTCTAATTATCTAGTTTCTCCATTAATATAGTCAGGTTAAGAAAACAAAGAGCACTGCCCATAGTTAAAGCGAGATCCCAAGAAGACAAGAATCCCACTGTCTTAATTTCTACAACATTTTGTTATACCAGTTCTTTCCAGATAAGGTAAAATAAGCTTTGGACACAAGTTTAGTGATTCTTTTAAACAACATCCATAAAGTGCTGGTTTAAAGTTGACATTATAGACCTGTCAAAGATAAGTTTTAATTATTGTAGCTATATGACATGAATAGAGTCATGCCTAAGCACCTCTTAAGCAGGTAAAGACCCAGCTCATTTTAATCTATGTCCAAGGAGTAATTATATTTTTATCTAATAGAGTGGTGGTAATGTACAAGCCAAATGTAAGCTTAGGAAAAAGACACTCAGCCTAGAATATGGACAAAACAATTAAGAACAACATGAAAAAGATAACCAGTGTGTGAATAAAGGAAAACATTAAAGGCAACCACAGCTCCAATGCCTTGGATTTGATCTGCCACGTGAGTAAAACTATCACGCTGCACTGTTTAACTGCAAGCACCACTCTACTGTACCGCTTCAATGAAGTGGCACATGCAGCCTGGCTAATGTTGTGCAGCTTTTTCCCAGCTCAGCTGCCTAAAGGGGGATGACTGGAGCACAAAAATACCACCAACAGGTGAACAGCTTTATCTTGGGCAACAGTGACCAAGGTCTCTGAAGTACTGCTAGAAGGCAGCGGATCAGGCAGATACTGGAACGTCCACCCAAAACTGAAGCTTTTATGACTCAGAACAAGAATGAACAGCTTTTTTCAAGTCTTAAGTGGAGAAATCTTTACATTAAGATGAGACAAGACGATGCCATTCCTGTATTTCAACAGGCAACAGTACTACATGCAATTTCACAAACATTCACGTTTAACCTGAGTAACTTCAACCTCTCAGAACTCAATACAGAAAGCAAATTTAAAGAAGCATTCTTACCAGTTTCACAGATTTATTGTACATTTTAACATACTCCTGTGAAAGCAGAACTTCATCAATTTTGAAAGTTACACCTGAAAAACTCAACTGTCTTGCTATGTACATTCCTCTCAGCTTCATATCCATAGCAACTATTTCCATGGCACCAACGCCTCTAAAATAAAGGAACAAATTAAGCCAATATTAGAATTTTCAAAAGCAAGGATTTGTTAAAAAAACCCCTCAAACCTCAAGTGCTTTAGAAGAAAACAACATTCTTACAACTATGAAGGCGTATGTTTTCAAAAATCAATGGTACTGTTTGGTTAAACACATCCAATCAGGGGATCTTGAAATTTAGCCTTCACGTAGAATTACGTGATTACTAAGTGTATCCCAACAGGTATAAACACTCAAGCACTTTTTCTCCCCAAATGACCTAGCACGCATTGGGATACAGTACCTTACTAACTGTAAAAGGATAAGGAAGTTGGTCCAAATATGTAACAAAATCTTACACTGCAGTTTTATAAACTTCACTGAAGATTTAAATTAATGAGTACAAACCCTATTAAGGTATTTGGATTTATGCTGATATGAAAATAATTAAATTAGTAGGTAACCTAAGTTCTTTTCAACAGCAACACACCTTTAGCAATACCTTGAGAGCACAGAAGTCAACTGCAAAGCTAACCTACTCACAAGCTTAGGCCTGTAATTTCATTATTGCTCATTTGATACATACTCAGTAAATGAAGTGGAGACTACAGTTGCAGAGTCTAGAAAAATCATGCATCATGTAGATGGTATGTAAGATGATGCACATAAGCCCTACTGTAGCATTCTGGTGTTCAAAATTCTTTTTAAGTATGCAAAACATAATATATATTAAGATGCTCACCTAACAAAGAACATAGCAGCTGCATTTTTTACTGGCCTCTCACTTTATTTTTTTTTAGTATGTTCTGATATATGAAGTACCTTGCAAGAGCATACATAATTTTTCTGAACTGGGTTCTTGTGCCAGAAAGCATAAGAATAAGACTTCTTCCTGTTAAACTGCCTAAGCCGAATGCATAAACATTAGAGGGCTTCTGCATAAAGCAAGACATCAACTATACTGAGTATACTCAGTACATACTGTGTGTTTTCATGGTGAGAAAAATATTTTCGTTTCCTAACACCCACATTTTAAGAGGGCTATTTTTCCAGCAAGCTTCTAAAGCGCTCAGAATTTTCTGTGAGCAAGCCAAACATCCAATTTTTCACCAGATACGAAAAATTACATTTCTGCTAGATTTGGAAGCTAGAGCCAGAAAGTTCTTAGGGACTCAGTACAAGTTTGCAGAGGATTGTGAGTGAGGAAAAACAAAGGAACTGGAAAGTCACAGTCAGTCACAACCATATGCATTCTTGCTACACCTCTCCAAAATATTACCTTCTTTCAACAGCCTGAATAAAATCGCTGAATTCCCTAAACGGAGTTCCTTCACCCCATATTCCAAGACGGTTCATATATGCCATATTTCTTGGCTCAGATGCACCTAGGAGAAGAACACACTCTGTACCAGTGCCACTAAAAACACAGACAGACATTTAATGCAAACCAAGTAGTACATACCTGTGGCACTAGCATAAACAACTCTGGCTTTTGGAAGTTTGTTTTGAAGTTCCAATACAGCCAGACCTGTTTTTGTTGGTTTTGATGAACCAACAGGACATAGATTCTTAGCTTTATGACACTCATCAAATACAATCTGAACTGTAATTAAGGAAAAAACCCACAACTTTGTCCCACTTATTTTTAGAATGGGGAGCTAGAACAGAAGACAAGAAAACCTGATAATTACAATAGGTGGCAGCAGTCAATTGCAAACTCAAAGAGACACTAGTCATTCCTCACTAAAAACTTTGGGAAAAACTTTTAGCTAGTAAGTATTTAAGAACACAACTACCAACATATGAATTCTAAATTTTATTATTTTTTTTTTTTAAGAATTCACGGGAGAAAATTTTAGCGTAAACTTAAGGTTCTTCAACATTGTATTTTAATTTTTTATGTTTGTTACGGAAAAAGCAGAAGCTCCACTGTTGTACCAGAGTTGTATGGCAACAATATGACAGCAATAGATTTGGCACAAAGTTTGTAAAACTTCCAAGTCTAATGTCAGAGCACGCACACAATCGATTACTGTCATGAATAAAGAACAATACCTAAAAAACTAGCAAATAAAAATACAAGATGGTCTTTAAAAATGCAAGCTTAAGTAACAATCTGGTTACAACCAACTGAACTCCAGATAAAGGATACAACTCCATCAAAGTCTTCACCACACCAGTGAAGAAGCTGCTTTAATCTGGTTTTGTATTTACCACCAGACTGACTTTCACCAATAAGAGAAGAATAGGTAGCAAAGATGACACCTTTCTTCACACTTCCGTTATGTTTAGAAGAAATTTTCCCATACTTGAACTGCAATAAAAAGATAAGGAGTTATTCAAGAGAGATTCCTCCTCAAACCCACCTACCGTTATGATTAGGGGATGCTGGTGGTCTTAACCTCAAGGTGTGTACCCTTTGAACCACCTCTATCCCTACACCGTGATTAGAACACTGCTGGCACATCGTAATGTGGTTAAAGGGTTATAGAGGGCCTTAAACACATATTTAAGGAAGACCAGATCTGAGGCCTCAGAAGATTAACAGCCACATTCTTTCACTACATGGTTTCCTTAGCTTAAATACTAGATTTTAGTTTCAATGCATCCCTTACAGCCAATAGGTCAAGCGTATTTACAGATGCTACCATGAACAACAGTTTCTAAAGCTTTAATGTATTTTAGAAATTAAGACTTCACAAAACAAGAATACTAATTTAAAACAAACTTTAAGTTCAGTGAATTCAACCAGTAATCATGCTTTACAATTTACGTAAGCAGCTAATTCTGAGCAGAGGCACAATCCCCAAAAATAACCACACACACTACAACTGCTTTAACAAATCACTGAGTTAGTCTATTATTCAAGTATTACATACAAAATGTATTACATATAAGATCTGTGCTGGGAGATAGAAAGGAAAAAATTCAAATGCTACAAAGTCTAAAGGATTTAAAGAATATTTCAACTTCTAGAAAATACTCTACCAGCAGTGTCAGTAGTAGTTTGAAGAGTAGTTTTTAAAAAATTATCACATGCTAAGACTTAATCCTACAAGGGGCCTATTTACATGATTAACTTAAAGCACTGTGTGGTTCTTCATAAGATTAAGGCCTGTCAAACAAGACCTAGACAGCGAATTTATTGAAATTAGTACATTCTTGCTCTTAAAACCGTCAACATGCACAACTTGTCACACAAGCGTACCTAAAGTTTTGCCTCAATTGTACATAGTAAAAAGTTTCCACACCTTGTTTAATGAATGAACCAATATGTTTTTTGCTCCAATATCTCTCAAATCTCTTTCAGCATCGTATTTCAGATCATTTGACACGCTAAACCTGAAGATACAAAACAAAATATACTCTGTAAATTACAACAGAACTTCAAAAACTGTTGCATTTGTCAGAAGACAGACTACACTGAATTTAAGTACTATAGTCACTACAGTGCCTGCTCTAACAAATCCTGACACACTTACCAGACTGCTCTTTTTCTGCCTAACAAGTAGTTTTCATAGATTATTCCAGCTATGGTCCTTCCTTTTCCTACACCAGCACCATCACCTATCAAGAATCCAGCTCTGTCTCCATTGGGCAGGAATGTTTCATGTTGCTGTAGGAGAAAGAACAAAAAACTTGCACCCGTTCTCCAGAACACATCACTGCGGATTGTCAGAAGTTGAGCAAACATAAAAAACATCCTATTGGATGAGACCACTGGTCCACCCAGCCAAGCAGCCTCTTGACAGCAGGAAGAGGGGATTTTATTCAGGGAGAGCATATAAGGATAACTGCTTTATGTGACCCAGTCTCCTCCTCCTTCCCTCAGCACCTAGAATTGCTGCATGTACCTGACCAGTTCTTTCACTGCCTACCATGAGGCTGGCTGCTGTTTATAAACCCACTGATATGCACCTCCGCAGCCTCTTGTGGCAGCAAGACCCAGACACCCACTGCCTGTGTAAGGAAGCAGTAGCCTTCTATCCAGTCTAAACCAACCTCTTATCACTTCCACTAAGTCCTGCTTTGTTCTTGTTTTGTGGGATTGTACTGCCTTCTTGACTATGTAAACCTTTATGTCATTCCCCTTCATTTTCTTCTTTCCAGCTTGAGGCACCCCAGCCTTGGTAGGTTTTTCTCCTGAGGCAACTTCTTTCCCTCCTGTGACCATTTCAGTTGTCCTCTAACTTCGCTATCTTCCTCTCTGACATGGAGAGCTGCACACGCATCTGATGTGGGCTCACTGAAGCTTAACACAGCAGCAGTGACACCCAGTCTTGTTCTCTACACCCCACCCAATGCCAGTACTGGCTTTCTTAGACTGCTGCCACCGCAGCCATTAAGTTATTTCAGACAAATAAAAATAGTGACTAAGAAGACCTTCCTGAGTTTTAACACCATTTAAAGTCAGCACCATTGAAGTAGTTTATACAAAGCTTTCCTAGGTGTATTACCTCACATTCAACTAACTGAAGCTTACCTGCCACCTTCTAATGCAACTCAAACCTTTAAGCTCTTATTATTTTATCTCCTTTTAAAACTGACATAGTTGCGCTTGCCAGATTGTAGTTTTTCTTCTTGAATTCTATGTTAGCTTTTAAGCTGTACTAATGTCTAGCATACCTGGGCTGCGTAAGTGATTGCTTCAAGTTGCAAAGCTGACAGCCAGCCACTATCAATTGTTTCTTCTGATATTGATGTCTGGTACCACACATCAGGAGGAGTTACGCTGGATAAAGAGCTGGTTTCCACTACTGGGTCAGGATGACGTAGACCAATTTTTACTGGTTGAAAAGGGAGAGGAAGAAAGGGAGAAGATGAAAATGTAATACAGAATTCTGTTGCTGCAGCACTGGTTATTATATTTACCAAAACAAATTACAATTGTCCATTGCAGAGGCTGAACTCAAGAACAACCGTGTTTCTTTGCAACAGTATGTCAAGTGTTAAACAAACTGTATCGCATACAAAGGAATACATTAACCTGAATTTATGTAACTGCCATCTTTGCTTCTCTTCTACCTCCCCCTATTTTTATGAAATGAAATAAAACTCAGTTCAGAGAAAATGAAAATATTTGTGTGCTTGAGAAAAACTGGTGTGAACCTTGCCTTCCCAGAAGACTAGAAGCAGCTTCAAGATGCCAGAATCACAAAAGCAACATTCTTCTTGCTCTTTATATAGTGCTGCTTTTAAGCAGTATGAGAAGAGATTTACAACAGCCATAGAATCATTTAGGTTGGAAAAGACCTTTAAGATCATCAAGTCCGACCATAAATCTAACACTGCCAAAACCACCACTAAACCATGTTCCTCAGCACCACGTCTGCTCATCTGCTCATCACAGTGACTCCATCACTTCCCTGGGTAGCCTGTTCCAATGCTTTCAACCCTTTCAGGGAAGAAATCGTCTCCAATATCCAATCTAAACCTCCCCAGCACAACTTGAGGCTGTTCCCTCTCATCCTATTGCTTGTTACTTGGGAGAAGAGACCAACTCCCACCTCGCTACAGCCTCCTCTCAGGCAGCTGTAGAGAGCTAGGAGGTCACCCCTCAGCCTCCTCTTCTCCAGACTAAACACCACCAATTCCCTCAGCTGCTCCTAACACTTGTGCTTGAGACCCTTCACCAGCTTTGTTGCCCCTTTATTGGCCATGGTTTAATTGCTGACTCATCTCATCAGCAACAATAAAAATTAACTATTATGCTACAAATTCCATGCAAAATTTTTTGCCTGCTTTTACAAGGTCAGCAATGTACCTAGGAAATAGGGTAACAGCTTTTTGTCACTGATTACAATAAAGAAGAGAAAGGAGAAAAGATTATGGCAATTAACAGCAGTAAAAGATTCACTTTTCTTTTAAAATAAAAAAACCCACCACACAGGTCTAGGAAGCCACTCAGGAACAATGTACGAAGAATGTGCTTAGGGTAACTTCACACCAAGAGACTCAAACTAGATTCTTAAGTGTAGCAGTGACCACTTAATCCCAGTACAAAATGCGAGGCACAAAGCATCTTAACTCAGGTAAGAAGAGCCCGATCTTGGTTCAATCACATCTCTGAAACTAGCACTGCCCAAAGATACACTAAAGAATTCCATTTCTATTTAAAAAAAAAATCTCTATACCTTCCAAAACTAAGTGCTACATAAGAGGAAAATTTCTTTGGAAAACCCATGACAAATTCAGGTCTTTTACACTTGATGCAAATAGCAACCTATCTGGTTTTTGGTGTTGGTAACTACAGAAGAATAAAGAAGGTAGCTCTCAAAACATTTCAGCCTTTTGATGTAACAAAGCATTAGGTCGTACATTTTATTGGCATATACTCAGCGTAAGTTTCGGCATGGCCCATTTCTTCTTCATCTTCTTCCTCAGGTTCCTCCTCTTCTTTTACTGCTGGCACTTTCTAGAATAGAAAAATACCTGCATTAGTCAAACAGCACATTGTTAATACTCTGTATCCTGGAAATAAACACAATAAATGAAATGAGCACAAACTTGCACTTGAATGTTTTAACACACATTGATGAACCAGCGAGCAGCTGGGAAAACTACAAATGGAAATGTAGATTTTGTACACTGTACAACCCTTAAAAAACCCAAAGTTCCCAAGAGGGAACTTCCTCTTGTTTGCAACAAGATTCAAGTACTCTAAACTCACATAAGCAGAATTAAAAAAGAAACATTTCTTACAGCACATTAATTACAGACTATAACTTAAAGAAAACGCCTTGAAAACACAACAGCTACTTAACAACTGAGATCTACATTTCGAGTACTCCCATGAAGTCTCCTGCAGTTTCACATTCACTACATATTTTCACAACTTTGGGGAACAGTTACAGTAGTCACAGTTCTAGCCAGTATTATCTGAAACCTGACAGCCATTTTTACTGTGATCTTGATCAATGTAAATATATGAATATTTTTAAAGTACTCGCTAGAGATAAAGAAATCTTCCACAATTACTAAGTCAATGTTTCATGTAAGGAAGTAATCTGAAAATCCTTCTGTATGCCAGTCACTAACCAGCACTGGTCATCACAAACTTCAGCCTGACTAGCTACCAGCAAGATGTTGAAACTCAAGTGTTTATAGCATCAGAATGTATTTTTATTCCATTTAGAAAATGGAATGATACTCTATTTACATCTTAAATCAAACTACCCAGAAGGCCAGCCAAGTTAGAGAAAGTCTTCTAGTTTCCTTGTTGCTGGTTATACGAATAGGGATATTTTAAAAGAAAATGTCTTAAAACACAGAGCAAGTGATATGCTTATCAGCTTTAACTGGAGCGCACCCTTCTTTGTCCACACAATGAGGTTCTGTCAAGGACAGTAATTTCTTCAAGTTTTCATTTACTATATAGGTAGCCTCTACACGGCTGTTATTTTTAGTCATCATCTAACCAAATATTCATCTAGTGGAGAAACTAACCTTTTGAACAAACAGATGCACTCAGTAATTCTACCACACAAAAGGCATATATGAGTAACTACTGAAACTAGTCACAGGTGGTTGCGGCCAATAAAATATACATCCACTTAGCAAATTAACCATTTCTATTACTTACCATAGTAGGTGAAAAACTTCTCATTTTAATATCATTTATCCATATTCTTGCTACCTCTTTCGTGGAAGCCTCCTTCTTCACTGCACCATTGCTCAGATCAGCTACAAAAGAAAAGCTGTGTTTTACAGGAATTCCCTCCAAATACCGACTCAAATTAAAAACCTTCTCTGTTAGTGAACTGGAAGGTAAGTCTAAGATGTCCAGTAGCACACTGATGCTTCAAGAACACAGTAGATTTGTCCAAATTAAGAAGTCTGAGCAAGGAGTTAAATCCTGCTACTTCTTTGACTGAAGAAACTTCCCATGCAATACCACTGCACGTGACACAGTTGTGTATTAGTTTCAGTATTCAGAAAAGTAAAAAGTTTGGACCTTCACCAATTCTATACATGGTATTTAGAAATACTCCACCTTGTGAGCCTTTGAAGTCTAACAACAAACCAGAAAGACCAGTGTTTCAACAGAAATGAACTTACCTGGACTGGTGGCATTTACCACCTTAGGAGAAACTACAATTATTTCTGTAAAACAAGAAGTCAACACTTTGGACTTAATTGTTTGAAGTTTGTCCTCTTGAAGAATCCTGTTACAATTTAACTTTGCTGTCCTCAGACATATTTAGAAGTAACTGGCAATAGGGCTCAGTACAGAACTAAAATTTTACACAAGGATAGATGTGAAACACTGAAAGCAGCTGTCAATATTCCATCATGTTGACAGTCAATGCATGTAATAAATTTAGCATAATTGCCCCTACAAAACAATTAAGACAATTGCACAAATAAAGTTTTCCTCAAAGAAGCTGCATAATTTAACTTTTTAATATTTTCCAATCTAGAACTCCTGCTGTTTGAGTTATAAGAAAAGACCACGTTTCCTTCCAAGAGCTTCTCTGCCCTTGGATTTTCTACAAGCATTTGTCATTTTTTTATAAGTATGAAGAAAGATCTAGAAACACAAGCACACAAATTGGAAATGCAGTCCTAGAAGTTGCATGTCTCTCTCACTTAATACAGAAGCTATAGATTCAACTATTTTCTGCAGCTGTACCACAACAACAGCTATTGTGTATTGATGTTACCTATTACTTATGCACTTCTGGGAGGGTAAGTCAGTCCTATAGAAGCCTGTAAAACCCCAGTTCTTCCTCACTTCTTTACCCCCCACCCCAACTTCAGTTCGTGTCTCAACTTCAATTTTTGTCAACCACTCCATATCAGAAAGCAATGAAACTAGGTGGCACGTTCTTCTTTTTGTTTCAGTCCTAACAGACAGCTTCATTTATTGCACACTATTTGCATATGAAAGAAATGGGTTACTTCCGACCCCGCCCATACACTCAGTAAATCTTATTTCAGAGACAATAAAAATACAGTAATCCAGAAAAAGCAACAATAGAGATATTTTCAAACTCAACTAGCCTGATCTTAACCTCATGCTAAAACCAGAATAACCTGAAAGGATCATATCACAAAAATACACACGTATGCAGCTTTTCCCTTATATTAAGCTGACCATATAAGCTGTCCACATATTAGAAATAATATACAAGGAAATATTATGAAAGTAATCATAAAATGAAGATGAGTGTAGTAACAAAATACTTGTGGCATTTAAGTTAACACCACATTTAGAAGTGACATGGAAGCAAACTGCAAGTTTTCAGGACTTAAGTTTTTAAACAGAACAGAACTGATGCCTCCTACAAAACATACAGGGACAGAGATCTTCTTTCTCAGGACAGTTATTTCTGTAAAGCGTATCATAGGAGTACTAGCATGTACTACAAATCCAGTTTGGAAAATGCCAAGAAAAGTACTCATTTTTCATAGCTCCACCGCAAGTGTACAGTAGAACAGAAACTGAAGTAGACACAAGTAAGAGAGCTAAGTCAACTTCAGTAACTGTCATGAATTAATTTTACCAATTTGTCAGCTGCAATCTAAAATGTCATTTTCTTCATTCCTTGCAGTAAATCAAAGCTTAACTTTTTTTTAAAAGCCTGTTTTTTATTACTTCACTCTGAATTCTAACACTATTAAAGTTAGAATTTATCAGGTTTTCTGTAGCATTTCTTTTTACTGTGATATTTTACTAATCAATGAAAATACAAGACGTGCAAAGATCTTCACATTATTTTACTATTTGTCTAAAAATACCATAATTATGTAGAAAGAAGAAAACTCACTTGCTGCTGTTGCTACTGGTTGGGCAATATTAGGAGGTGGCTTCAATTTCATGAGTTCATTAAGACTATTATTCTTCAGCAGATCCTTCAGCTGAATCTGGTCCTTTGAAGGTGTAGTGGTCAAGGCATTGCGTACTGCTGGTGCTGCAACCGAGGGTCGAGTAGTTGTGCTGGTCTGAATGATTTTTGCTACAGTGATAGTTTGCCTTGTAGTTGTAACAGGTGTTGTTTTTGTCATCACTATTGTAGTCCCCAAAGTTGGAAGTTGATTTATTTGATTCAGCACAAAGGTGGTGGTGGATGGTGGTTGCTAGCAACAGAGAACCAGGGAGATTTTCAGAGGGCAGGGGAAAAAAGCAGACTCTATTAGCCTTTCATGCAGAACACAGGAGTCACCACTTCCTCAAAGACCTTGTAACAAGAAATGTCCTCACACAACATGCTGAAGACACTTGTGGTGCAACAGTCCAAGCAAGAAGCATCTATTTATCAATATCTTGCCATATGTATTTTTAAATTTTATTTTTTCCTTTTGTCTTACCATAAAAATAAGATGAAGGATTCATCACTTAGGCACAAAACATGACTACTACAGGTACAGGAACCCTGAGCTGAAGAGAATTTCCAACATATAAACTAGCCGCAAAACTGTCAGAGTAAATAGCTTGGATTACTTAAAAGCATACATGCAGCGTTTTTCAGCCAAACTGAACTACATTCACCCTCCTGCAGGGCTGCTTTTTATATTCTTCTTTCAGGTGCAACCACCAGACTATGGTACTCAGAGTTATCTGCAGCTAAAAAAGGTGTTACACAGTTCAGGTACAGGAGACAAGTTTACGCAACCTCCCTATCCCCAGGATTTGCATGCAGGGCACGCACACAGGACACCTCAATGTTTTTCTGTGTACTGCTTTGTCCTCGTTTGTGTACCTTGTCATAGACATGATATCAACCCACTGGTACACTAAGCTTTCACAGTCTCAGTACAAGCAGAACCGAGATGATGGCCAACTGGCATTTCACAGTCCCACGTCGTTTGTTACATTTTACTAATACACTGTACTGGGTTTACGTGGCAAGGTTTTGGTAGCAGGGGGGATACAGGGGTGGCTTCTGTGAGAAGACATCAGAAGCTTCCCCTGTGTCTGATACACAGAGTTCCACCCAGCTAAAAGACAGACTTGCCACTGGCCAAGGCCAAGCTGATCAGCAACGCTGGTAGCACCTCTGTAATAACATATTTAAGAAGGGGTAAAAACTGCTGCGTAATCAGCAACTGGGAGAGGAGAACAAGAACATGCAAGAGAAACAACTCTGCAGACACCAAGTGAAAGAGAGGGAAGAAGTGCTCCAGGTACTGGAGCAGAGATTCCTCTGCAGCCCGTAGTGAGGCGGGTTGTCCCCCTGCAGCCCGTGGAGGCCCATACCACAGCAGATATCCAACTCGCAGCCTACGGAGGACCCCATACCAGAGCAGGATGTGCCTGAAGGACACTGCGATCCCATGGAGAGGTGCCTATGCCGGAGGTTTGTTGGCAGGACCTGTGGTGATGTGGGGGACTGATGCTGGAGCAGTCTGTTCCTAAAGGACTGTGCCCTGTGGAAAGGACCCACACTGGAGCGGTTCATGTAGAACTGCAGCCTGTGGGAAGGGCCCACGTTGGAATAGTTTGTGAAGGAGCTGCTCGAGCAAGGAGCAGCAGAGACAACGTGTGATGATGCTGGGAGTGAAGGTGAGCCAGGGAGAAGAGAGTGGTGGGGGCGAAGGTGTTTGTAGAATTGTTCTTATTTCTCATTATCCCACTCCACTGTTAACTGGCAATAAATTAATTTCCCCAAGCTGAGCCTGCTTCACCCATGACAGTAACTGCTGATGTCCCCGTCCTTATCTTGACCCACAAGCCTTTCATTGTATTTCTCTCCCCCCACTTGTCCAGTTGAGGAAGGGGAGTGACAGAGCAGCTTAGTGGGCACCAGGTGTTCAGCCAAGGTTAACTCACCACATAAACACACACAAAATCCTGAAGTACCAGTTCTTACCCGAACATTTAATAAGGCTGGAGTTGATACAGTCTCTGGTTCTTGTTTCACAGCAGCTGTGGCCTCAGTCTCCAAGCCTAGTTCTAACGCACTAAGTGGCACTGACTGCAGAGGAAAGAAAGTAAGCATCAGGGAAGATACATTAGCAGGGAAAAAAACTTGAGACTAAAAATCCACCCACAAAATGGAAGTTAACGGGGAAGTCCGTAACTGTGCTCATCAAAGGTTTCACTGAAAACAAAGATCATCAAGTGGTTGCTTTCACATTCAAAGAAGTTAAACATACACCACCTTGTTAGTTGACTGTGGTGAAAACGAATTAGTTTCGTGATGTCGGTTTTCAACATACTACTGCTGCCAATCAACGTCTGAAATGGTTGTGTTCTTGCAGATTGAAGACTCTTATGGAGTTTAAACACTATATTACATTTTTTGCTCGTTTTATAGGACAGCAGCTAGACTCCTGTGATATTAGAGTTTTCCATGGATACATGACAGCATACCCCCATTTAATGTCCAGAAGTTAAGTATATTTATGTTTATACTGACCTCAGTAGCGTATTTCAGATTGCTTTTTTATATAAAAGTTTGGATACATGACAGCATACCCCCATTTAATGTCCAGAAGTTAAGTATATTTATGTTTATACTGACCTCAGTAGTGTATTTCAGATTGCTTTTTTGTATAAAAGTTTAAAATTAATTGGCAAGTCATCTTCTAATCTCAATACTATGAATCAAGAAATGTATGAAAACTCCATATTCTTTAACTATTTGCTGTGCACACACACACCCCGCCCCCTCAGTTCATCAAGTACAAGCTTTTATGTCCTCTAGCAAATGACTATGTTCTTGTTTTAACCTGCTGAACAGCTGGAGTTGATGCTGGATTTGCAAGAATCACATCCGGCGAGTCAATATCAAATAGATCATTTGGACTGATTCCACTCTCACTCAAAGCAGCAAGCAACAGATCTTGTCCTGGCTCCACCATCTCTAAAAAATTAGAACCATAAATACAAGTTACATTTAATTTTTATTTATTTTGTGCTTACACGCTCACATTTAAAGTTCCCTTTCCTGGATTTAAGGGCATACGTGATGCAGTCTCTTGTATATGCAGTTTCACTTTCTAGATTTGCTCTGGTTCTTTTGTTCATTTGTAGATTTTTCCTCTATGTTGTTGTTGTTTTTGGTTTGGTTTTTTTTTAAAAAAAAAACCAAACCCTTTTCAATATACCCACCACATTTAGAAGTAGGAAGAATGAAATTGTTTACTATGCAAAATGCCATTCTACCCAGAACCTTAAAAAGAAAAAAGATGCTTTTTCTAGTCTTCATTGCACTACATTTTTAAGCATTACAAGAAATACCAAGAGGCAGAAATGGTAAGACTATATTATGCTAATAACGCTTCTTTGTCAGTGAAACACACTGCGCGAGGGAAGTACAATTAAAACTCATTTAGTTTATCTTGTAACAACAAGTTAGTGATAAAAAGCTTATAAGGAAAGCTTTTATTTCTTGCTTGCCATTACATAAGGTAGTAACTCATTCATTGAAGAAATTTTGGGTTGCATAGTGGAAAGAACAAGTGTACCATTATTACAGTATGTTCACTACATATAAATAGGACACTAACATCAGGTCACAGACTCCTTTATGCATAGGACAAGCAAAATTAATTTCAAAAACCTATTCTAGACAGTATAAAGAATTATTAAAAAAGTCAAATTATGTTTTAAGATGAAGAGGGAAGATGGTATGTTTTGCTTCCTTAAGAAGGAAGCCCATTTGTCCTAGTACTAAGACAAAAATTAAATAAGTCCACATAACTTGAGCTGTTGCTTATATATTCTACGATACACCTCAAGTAGAAATTCCTTTCACTTATTCTCCACACCCCCTGTAACACCCACTGGTAACAAAACATCAAAAACTAACAAAGCTGAACACCTACTCTAAAGCAGATTAGAGGACAAAAAAAAATTTATCAGCATTTTAGATACACTCATTCAGACTGGGAAACAGCATTCACTTGCTTATCCTTCTCTACAGCTAAGCCACATCCAGCTGGTTGGTCAGACACATTACTTAGCACATTTGGCAGAACAGGTAATTCTTGTAATAAATAAAGCCTCAGGCACTTAATTCTTATTCTTCCTAGTTTTAGTCTGTCCAGTAGTAGAGAGAGAGACCTTCTTTCAGTGGACTAATACTGAGATGGTGGCATAATTGAAATATTGGATGTAAGATGCTGGGACAAGGGGAAGATACACTTTTAAGCATCAAAGACTGTACTACCCAAAAGAACAGCCAAGCAACACACAGTAATCAGTGAGACTGCTACTGACCACACACAACTCCATTAAACGCCACTTGTGGCTCAGAACTAGCCTCTGTTGTGTTTTTTTTTTTAAAGCATTCGAGGTTATGAGATAAAGTGTTACAACAATCTCGTTTGCAGTTATCAGGCATAGAAGATATTAAGAAATCTAGCAGATTTAATCAACATGGCAGCTCCTTCAAAGGATTTCACCTCCCACTAGTCTGTATCCTAGAACCCTGAACAGGTCAAGAAAAATGACTAGGAACAGACTGTTAGCTTCACATCTAGAAGGATTAAGCCTCCCATCTCAAAAAAGGGGACTAATTGGGTAGGATAAAACCTTAATTTCCACCAGACTAAAACACTAACAGCATTCATCATATCTAACTTTAAAAGCTTACAGAATTGTTTAGTAATTAGGAACAGGTGACAGCAGAAAGATTAAGTCTATAGATGAAGTTTTAGCTCATCAGTACTTTTGGTGTTAGGAACTTCAGAGCAGCCATAGAAGGTAAATGTCTCTACAGAAGGGGAATTAACACAGGTTACCCCTGTCAAATCAGCAGCTCCAAAGCTCTTTACAACAATAACTTTACAGAAGCAGTTTGGGAAAAAGGCATGAACACTCTTCCACATAGTGCAACCCCTTTGCTCAATGCGGTCAAATAAACTAAACCACCTAAATTTACGAGGGAATAAAAAAGTCAGTTATGCCATTATTTAGTCTGCATGTAGCTTTGATCATACCATCTCTAAAAGAAGGTAGGACTAAAATCTGGTTGAGAGAGATAAGTGTCTATACTGAAGAAATGGTAAGTCAGAGGCTTGGGGCCGTTTACTTAAAAGAGAACTAGGACAAAAAAATTACTGAAGATAAATTCTAGTCTACTCTTGCAATACTTGAGGGAAAGGCCCTTCTATGAAGTTCAGACTCACAAGCAAAAACCAAGGCTAGAAAAAAACCCCACGCCAACACCACACAAAAACACATCTTCCCCAACCATCCTAAAATGGTGCCATAACCTATCAAGTCTGTTTCACATCAAGTTTAACACACCCACAACAACACTGAACTCTACATTTTTAACCTTTAAAAACACAATGGCTTGGATATCTTAATGACAGTCTCACCAAGTTCAAAAAAAAAATCCATTGCAATATTACTTTATTTGCTTACTTCAAAGTTCTCTAGTACTAGATGACTAGTGATAAAAACTAGTGTAGCAATTCCTACAATTTCAGAATAAGTATATTCACTTTAGAAGCATCCCTTTTTCTTAACAGAGCTGTCTTCACTAAGAAATCCCCAACTGCATATCTCTCATTCACACTAAGCCCAGTTTTAACAGTCTTAAATAGTGGTTGCTAACAATCCTGCAAAAAGTTAAGTAAAACAACAGCAATTGTTTATTTGTCTGACAGACAGTTTGGACAGTGAAATTTTGACTAGTTTCACTTATTTTGTTTCTGTATGCTAGGAACAAAGCTGCATTGTCTCAAACTGGAACAAAAGGAATTCTGAACTTCTACAATTTTTACATTAAAAAAATATCCCTGAATACTTAGCACCAATTTTAGGCTTTGTGAAACCAAGCACCACTGCTGTCCTCCCTCCCCCCTTAATTTCTCATTCCCCCCCCACCCCCCTGTAGTTTTAATTTATTAAGGAAATTAAATTAGGAAAAAAATACAGGAGAAGCTGCATTGTGATAGCTTAGTTTGGTTTTTTGTGACATATGCTAGTCAAGCCTGAAACATTATCAAGCTGAAACAGCTCCATAATCTTACAAGGTAGGAGGCTCCTTAGTTAACATAAGTGAAAGCAACTTTATCAAGCTCTGCAGCTTGGCTTTGGCAATACTATATAAGGACCTGTTTGCCACATCTTAAAAATCTCCAAAAGAAAATACTTATAAAAAAAAGTTGTGAATATTACAAGCTGTTCCCTGAGCATTTCACTAGTTGAAGAACTGTTCTGAGAATGCAGAATCTTGCAGATAAGATTGGCTATGCTTAGTCAGGCTGTCCAATGTCACTAAGCAAGAATCAACCTGCTAGGTAAAACAAAAAAAATACATTTATAATATTTCAACAGTAGTAGTATATCAACTATTTTCTTTGTATGAAGAAAAAATATAAATTGCTGCTATTTCAAGAAGGGCTATCAAACACACTGAGCATTTTTGTGAGGTGCTCTTTGCTGAAGAGTATAGCCTAAAACTTTGATAAAAGACAGTTTTGCTACCAGTGCACATTATGTAAATACTTTCTGATTTAAAGATACAAAACCAGAATGCCATGTTTAATATTATGTCATGTATCCATGCCAACCTGGCTCTCTCCCTCCCTCCCTCCATTTTAGCTTTGGTACAAAGAAGCAAAACAACAAAAAAAAGATATTCTAAAACACATGTCAAGCAACCTGTTCTCTGTTTCCCCTAAGAAATATAATGGTAGAATCCTAAATGATGAAAAGGCTTTTGATTTTTAGGTCTGTGAGCTACACATTGCAACACTGTACACCTGAAGGTCTTATTTAAAAATCACAATGAACAACTACAGTATTGCAACTCAGCCCAAATCGAACATCACAATCACTTAGGCACAGCTATTTCCAAAGCCCCTCAGACAACTGGCCTCTGTGCAGTCCCCAACCTGCAAACTCAGGTTTTAATGCTTGCCCTGGAACAATAGTGTGGTTAAACAACTCTTGTTTCCCTTTTTATTACAAGGGTTTTTCTTACTGTCTTTCTGAGGAATACGTGCCACTTGAACTATACTGGAAGCCATTTAAAATATCACACAAATTGTGATGTAGTAGGGAGGAGACAGGTATGTCCCTAAAATTCCCTGGCTGTCTAAACTGCTGACCTATTATCAACCTAAACATTTCCCATCTCAATTTGCAGCCTCTCACAATAGAGGTGTAAGGGCCACTAACCCCTAATCCCACACAACAGGATTCTCTGGATATCCAGATGGGTTCTGCTCATCTCACGGCTTTGGGCTCCACAAGGCAACCTGGGTTACAACAAAGAATAAAAAAAAAACCAACCAACCCAATCCCTCCTGGTCCTTCCTAAGTCACTATGCAATTAAAGAGTAAAATACTAATTACTGAACTCGCCCATCCTTACATGCTTTAACCTCAAGACTAGTAGTTAACATTGCATTTAAATGTACAAAGTTAACTTCTGACTTTTGTGAAAATGCTTCCAGTCCTGTAAAAATCATACTAGTTTGTCAAATGCTGTTACCTTTCTAAAGTCAAAGCTTGTAAAGACACGAGGTACAGCTCAGGATACTGTGGGATTCAACTCTGCCTCAAAGCTCTCATGACTGTTGTATAAGCTATACAACACTTCAGGATACACAATCTAAAACTGTGAAATTCAGAAGTTGTTAAAGAGACTAAACAATGCAATGATTTGGCACAAAATCAGCTTTCAGACTAAATGGCTGGAGGTGATAATTTAGCTAGTAGTGAAAGTTTTTAAGCAGTAAAAACACAGAAGAGATAAGAAGAGTATTTGGGTACTGAACCCTTCCTTAGTTTTGGCCTGAGAGTCAGTCCTAGGTGTATCTCAAGGCACAAGAAATGCATTAACCATATCTGCTCCTTACTTCAATAGCTTTTAGAGTAGCTATCAGCCCCTTCTGACACCAAAGAACTGGTCTGGATAACAAGACAAACTGCCTACATTTTATTTTTAAAGACTAAGATTGCATGCAAACTTTACCATACCATATTAGCACGGAAAATACAGAAAAACAATTTAAATGTCACGCTGTTACACAACTTCTGCCATAGTAAATTCTTTGCTTTACATCATCAACTCGAGTTTTTTTACTTTGGGGGGAAAGTTTGCAAAATGCCGATATATGTATTTAACTCTTTTTAATCCAGACACAACCTATGTACTCTAAAAGCCAAATAGTCAATTCTTAACTCTAGAGCAGATAAAAAAAATTTATTAGCGTGAACAAACGACACAATCTAGAGTTATCTAATACATCAACTCAATCTTTTTTTTAAGCGTTTAAACGATCGGCCTAATCTTTAACAGGTATCAAACATGTAAACCCAGCCTATGAGTACCTGGAAAAAAGTACGAGAGTTCCAATTTGTGCCCTCAAACAGTGGGGAACCTGGTCAGCTAAAAATAATAATGAAACACGCGAAAAAAAAAAAAAAAAAAGAAAAACCCACAAGGCCTCTTCCCCTTCAGAGTAAGGGCATTTTTATGTTAAGCAGTTACTCACCCTAGCAACCTCTGTTTGAGGTGCGCTCGTTAAGAGCGGCCGGATTTTGAGGCCGGGTCCGTCGCTGAGGCGCCCAGCCCCACCGCCGGCGCCCCGGGAGCTGCGGGGCCCCCGCAGGGTCGGGCGGAGGGGGGAAAGGGGGGGTCCCCGCTTCCCGGCCTCGCCACCTTCCCCACCAACACGTGTTCGCGACATAAACTTCCGGGTTGGGCCAGAATTGGCTGCGTAATTGTGTCCCATGCGCGACTTTTTGTTTTCAGACCTTCGTCTCTTTAAAGATCCCCCTCACAGCACTGGGATGGCGGGGAAGGGCGTAAGGGCTGCGCCTCACGGCTGCCTTCACAGCCACTCAAGCACCATAAATCACACACACCCCCCCCCACCCCGGTTCACCCCAGCGGCTCCATTTCAAACCTTAACAATTAACCCACAAAGGCGAGCGGCGC
>VZSF01002155.1:52988-74022 GCA_013398295.1 Chionis minor | reverse complement strand
TCACGGGAAGAAAATCCTGCACGGCTGATTCCGCTGCCCGCTCCGGGGGGGGCGCGCGCGGGGGGGGGGGGGGGGGGGGGGGGGGGGGGGCGTGCTCGCGCGCATGCGTGTTGCGCACCTGCCTGAGGCGGCGCGAGGCGTTGGCGGCGGTTGGGGCGGCGCTGAGGCGGGCTGGGCGCGGTGCGCGGGGGCTGCTGGCCCGAGGGGAAATGGTGTCGCCTCAGCTTCCCGGCCCCCCGCCCGGGCTCCCGCTGGTGAACGCGTCTGTCTTCAGGTGGCCCCTCGGTCCCAGCCTGGCGCTGAGGTTCCTGTCGAGTCGGGGCCGTGAAAGCGCTCTGAGGCGGCTTTGTAGGGCTTCGGCTACTCCGGACGGGTCGGTGCCGCCCCGTCTTGGGGAGACCTGCAGCCCCCCGCTCCCTCATAGTCCCACGGCTCTCCGGTGTTCCCCTCACAGGAACTTCCTGGACTGTCCGGGAGAATGAGGGGTGACAGAGCCGTGCTGTGCAGAGAGCTGTCCCTGCTGACCAGCCTGGGACTGCCACACCCCTGGCGATGTGCTGGCACATGAGTTTTCCCTTGCAAATATTTTACAAGCTGCTAATGTGAAATCTGCTGCTGCAAAGAGCTAACTCTGCTTGAAAACCTGATGGCTTCTTAAGGTAGTTTTCCATTTGGAGAGATCTTTTTAGTGCTTAAGGCCCTCAGATCATGGATTTTTGCTAAAAGGCAGTCTTCCATTAAAAAGTTTGCCCAGTTGTGTCAGAATAAGAAAATTTTTAAGAACGTTTACCTAAAATCTAAGAAGGCATAAATGAAGTGTGGGCCGTCACGAAATCTGCTTAAAATGTTCAGTACTGCTCATTCAGCTTTATACAAGTTTACTTTTATCGTTAGACAAACTCGACAAGGATTAAAATAACCAATAAAGGATTGGACAGATTTAGGCTGAGCTATTTAAGGACAATGCAACGTTAATTAAACTGACTTAAGTAATTCAGAATAATCAGTGGTCCTTCAGACACTAAAAGAAGAAAAAGATGACAGAAGTCTGGCCAGAGAGGAGAACAATTTAAACAGCAGCTGATATCTTCATTATTGCCCTCCACACACTTCAGCTAAAGGCACAGTGAAGCACAGTCCCCGCGTGGTGTATCTAATGTTAAATGCATCTAAGCAGCTCCCTACAATCATGGCAAGAAAGTGACGTTTTTGATGTCTTGCGCTGAAAAGATAGTTATCCGTCAGGCCTGCGAGCAGAGTTTATGATCATCCTCAGCTGGGAGAGGTGAGTAATCCCGCTGGTGGCAACGATGCTTCCTACTGGCGTGAAATTAGTACATGCAGAATTATCCCTAGGATTTTGCATGTAACTTAAGGATCTCACCGAATGCACTTTTTTGTCAGAGATGCTCTTTTTAATCATTGGTAGATACTGTTCTGAATGGAATTCTATTTTATAATCTACGAAATGTAGTTAGCACCTACTGGTATTTTACTGTATCACTTTATGAAATAACGCTGCTTAATGTAACGCCCAACAGTTACCCTTAGGGCGTCGTTTTTCCTTGCTTTCTAATGGAGAGGTACAAGTGGCTGACACACAAATTGGCAGGATTTCATCTGGTGAATGAGAAATTTGTGTAAACGTCGTGATATTTAATTGCAAATGTGACAGGTGCTCTGCAAGTGAGAACTACGGCAAGAACTTGCTCTCTGGTGGAAATATTTAACAAGCATGTCTTGTTGGTATATTTGAAAGAAATTGAAATTTTTAATTCGAAAGCCCTAAAAGATGCGATTTTTTTTTTTTTAAACTAGGTGAAGTGTTAATTTAGGCTGAGGGAATTCGCTCTGCAGATTTTCTTCCCTTTTTTGAGCAAATCCAACGCCTTGCTCATTAATTTTTCACCCCTTCCCCCACAAAACAATTCCCCCTTTCCGCGTTATGCCGGTGCTATCGGGAGCCGCTCTCCCAGCGCCACTACGGGAGATAATATTTAGGTCACTGGGTTTTGGAAGCTGGCTGCTGGTGGGAGTCCCGCTGCTCCCTCTGGAGCCAGGAGCCGGCCACCGCTTCCCGTGTGCCGGCCGCCCTGAGTCACGGTGACGGGCGGTCGCGTCCTCTTTGGGGCTAGAGCCTCACGCGTGATGGCAGCTTAACTTCCCTCGGGACTGGCTTTTTGGCCATAACTCCCCGAGGAGAACTAAGGCGGGGGGGGAGCTATGGGAGGGGGGTGTAAGTTCAGCGTGTTTTGTTAATTCATAGCGCGACCCCACCGCGCTGGTAGCGGCGGCCAGTTAGAGATGACGTTGTTTTCTTTGTTGCTCTAGGCAAGATAATTACTGGGCTTGCTTTGCCCTCTAGTGGTGACCCGCACAGCTTCAATGCAAACTCGGTTGCTTTGTTTAATATGCATGTATAAAATTAATATTAAAAATACCCAGCCTCCAAAAGCTGAGCAAAACCACAGTAAAGGTGTTTCCAGAGCTTTCCCAGGACATTAGGAACAGTGTTGCTCAATTGCTGCAAGAAGGAAATCATCATTAGTAATTTATGAAGAGGTTTTGGTTGTTTTTTTTTTCCAGTCACATCCCAGCTATGTGAAAAGAGCAGTGTGAATTGGCGTGGAAAAATCAGATCAGTGTCTGCCGAAGGGCTCCGGTGTTTTTCTGGGGAGCGTGGTGTACCTGCCTTGATCGAGGAATTCATCAGCGCGATGCCCAGCTGATGTCAGCTTGTGTCTGCTGGAGTTTACTGAGAAACACCTTGTGCATTCGGGCTGCCTTTCTGTGAAATGCATGCACGTGCCTTGTTAGCCGAGGAGCAGACGTAGAAATGATGATGACGATGCAGATCTGGGTTTCTTTTGCCTTTTCTCAAACCGCTTGTTCATGCAGAGAGCTATTGCGTGGTGGGGAGAGCGAGGACTGAAACACTGCCGTGCCTGCTGGTACCTCCTCTGCCGTCAGCCCGCATCCGTGCCTTGTCTGCTCCCCAGCTGCCGATGGCCTTCCCGGTGGGATGAGGCTGGCCCTCTGGGCGTTTCTTGCTGAAGTTGACAGTGCGGGTTTTTATTTTGCTGCCGTTCTTAAGGAAGAGGAGAGTTTTCGGTTGTATCGCCATCCTGAACTGGCCGATTACGTCGCTGTAGGAGTGTCAGAGAGACAAGCAGCGGCCTGTGACTGCAGATAAGCCTTCCTCGGTGGGAAGCCGTCCCCTGTGCCAACGGCGCTTTGGGACAGCTTGCCTGCCAGGGCCCGTGTCCAGAGCACACAGGGGTCGGACAGGCTGTCAGAGGGCTAATGCGGATAAGAACACGGACTAGGCGTACGGCATTGCTCGGTACAGTTGTTCTACTGCACCGGGGAGATCCTCTGTGGGAATTTCCTAACTTCCACACTGACATCCACTAACCACGATGAACCATTCAGTGCCCCTTATCTGTGTGCCCGTTTGCCTCATTCCCGCTTTACGCTTTGCAGCCGGACTTTCCCGATTTTGCAATCTGTATACAGGGCCCGGTGTGGGCGCCTCACTGGGGCAGCGATGCCGACAGCTGCTGCTGGCGACGGCTCTGTGGCGGTGCTGTGGTTTAGCCGCCCCTGTGACAGAGTAGGGGGTTACACCAGAAGGGCTTTAACACTTGAGCACTGTCTGTTCTCCAGGCGAGCTCTGAGGATGGAATGAAAAGACTGGAATTCACGCGGCAGAGATTTAAGCTTGACATTGCACAAAGCAGTTTAATAATTTCGCAGAGCGGAGCTTTACGCCCCGCTAGAACCGGGGGTGCCCCGGGCCCTGCCGTGAGACGGCGCGGGAGGGAGGAGGTGTTGCCGAGGCACCGCCAGACCGGACAGGGCCGGGGCACGGCCCAGCGCAGGGACGGCCCGGCGGGGCCTGTTACCCACGTGGCGGGGTCCTGCCGCGGAAGGGCGTTGCTTCCCGAGCCGCCAATCAGAGCGTCGGTTGCCCTTCGCACGAGCCAATCAGCGCCCAGGGAACTCACATTTAAACCCTGTTCCCGGGAGCCGTGACCATCTCCTTGTGACAGCGAGAGGGCGGGGTGCGACTCTGCGCGCCAATCAGGGGCGCGGAAGAGGTTATCGGCACGCGGTTGATCCAATGGGGTTGCGCAGGGGAGCGCGGCGTCTCCCCGCGGAGCGGTTGGTTTCGGTGGGGGAGCTCCTCGGGGACTGTCAGGGCAGCCCGGCCGCGGGGGGCTGCTGGGCGCCGGGCCGCGCCGCTGCGGTCATGGCGAAAGGTGCGCGGNGCAGGGCGGGGGCCGGGCGGCGCGGGGCATCTCGGCGGCGCGGATGCTCCTCCCGGGAGGCGCGGGGCGCCGGGGCCGGCGGGACTCCTCCCCCGCGCGGTGTGCGCAGCTCGCCGGGAAGGGGCTGGGCCGCCGCGGCTCGCCCTGCCGCATCCAGCCCTTTAAACATGGCGCAGGCCGCGGCTGCTGGGCGATGACCGCGGGCGGCCGCGCCGGACATGGCTCAGCCGCTGATCTTCCCCCCTTACTCCTAGGGAAGAACATGCCCAAGGCCAGGGCGGGCGGCGCGGAGGAGGCGAGCCCCGAGAGCGCCGAGAGGAAGGGCCCCGGCCGCCCCCGGGCCGGCGGGGTAAGCGCTGCCTGGGCCTGGGCGAGCGGGGCGGGCGGCTCCCGGGGGTCTGCTGCGCCCTCCGCTCCCCACGATGGAGCGAGCGAGCTGGAGTGTGGGCTTCCCCGGGGAGTCGGGGGGCCCCGGGCGCCTGGCTTCTGGGGTCCTCGGATCATTTACAAATGGGTTAACTTTAACTGGAATCGGACTCTTCCCGTGTTCCCCTGTGCCCTGCCACAGCTGCCCTGCAAGCGCGGGGAGCTGCCGGGGCTGTCAGCGAGCAGCCAGGCCGCAGGCTCTGCAATCCATCTGTGCCGTCTTCCTCGTCCTGTAGTTCTGTTGGCAGTTGGCTGGAGGTTGACTGTCGCTTCGCATTTAACTCCCCCCGTGGAAATAATTGTGGCTATTGCATCAAACCTTGAAGTTTCTTAGCAGCCCTTCACGTGCTGTGCTGAGAAAATCTGCTCTCGAGGGTCTCAAGCCTGGCACAGACAAAGACGTGGCAGCCGCGTCTCGGCAGCGCCAAAAGCACAGCAGGCAGGGAGATGGGAATGAGGGGAGGAAGCTACGCTGGAAAAATTGTTGTTAGTTTCCTGTTAACAGTGTATCGAAAATCAGAATGCTCTGCTGGCAGGTGGACTGCTGCAGTTCACCAGTTCTGGCTTTCTCCGGAAATGCCCATATTTAAACTCTTCACTAGATCTTGAGAACTTTGCAGTGTGGGGCTCACTGCTTGCAGTTGTTAAAATGCAGTGTTTTCATAGTATTTCATCCTTAAAAGCCCTTGTTTTTTAATAAACAGCTCTTGCCTTTCATAGGCTTTTCAGAAATATTGGGGATCAGGGACTGTCTAACTGACTTGCTTTTTTTCAGGCTGTTCTGCTGTAATCTTAATCGTTAGTAAAGGTTATTTGTGGACTAAAATTTGAGCCTTTAACTGGTCTTGTTTTGAGTGTGGATTATGTATACCTTAAGTTTGTTACTCATTATGTTAATAATTAAAATTACCCTATGTATTCTATTGTGTGCTTTGTTTACTTTTTTTAGTGTTTGTGTGACTACATATACTGGAGTATTTGTTTAGTCAGCTGTGTTTGAGCTCCTTTTTTAACTAATGGGAACCTTTGTCCTTTTTTAAAAGAAATGAATGCATTTTTTTGTTGCTTTAACTGGCTTGCAATGTCTGAAAATTGGTTTTGGTTGAGTCAAACTATAGCCAAGACAAACTCATTCTGGCCAGGTTGCATCTGCTTGTCCAGACAGTGAGATTTCACAGTTGAAATCTGTGTGCCCTATATAGACTGCACAGTCAAACTTGGCGAGGTGGCAGGAGGCAGTAAAAGTGAAGGTGGCATGACTCCACTAAACTTTGCTAAATTTGATACTGCTCACTGTTGATGTTCTTTGAGCCCACGCCAGCGTACAAACCCTGGTCTCTGTGGTGTTTGACCGTGCCAGAGGGTTTTACCATTTTCCTGGCTGGGCATGAGTGCTTTGCGTAGACTCTTTTCTTTTGCCATGAGCAATTTTTACACGTTTTGTGACATACAATGGATAAAAAGATAGCATTGTTTATCTCCCAGATTTCACTGAGAGGTGTCACTCAAGGTAGTCTGTGCAAAACTGATTCCTGTCCTCAGTGTTGCTCAGTAGAGCACATAATTAACTGCAGTAACATTTGACACCTCATGAGAGTATTTGGGTAAGCTTATAGCTCTCTGGCTATGAGAGGTATGTTCTAGGCTTGGGCAATTTTTGCTGTGTTATTCATATTCTTTTTGGCTTGCATTCTTTGAGGCTCCCTTCCTCCTGAGGAGCTCTGGGTTGGTTTTTGGGTTGATGGTTTTTTTGTTTTGTTTGTGAGTTTGGTTTTTTTTTAGCACCAGAGTTCATACTGTGAAGCATAGGGCGGAGGCTGGAATTGGTTATGGCTACCCCATCCTGCCACATTGCATATGAAAGTCCTCTTGGACTGAGAGTTTGCATTAGTAAAGTTCTCTGAGTGCTTAGCACTGGTATGTTTTCACTTAGTAGAGATAGCAACAACAGCAAGGATGATGCCTTAAAGCAGCATAATTTGCTTTAGTACAGTCAGCTGTCAGCCCTGGTCTTTGCAGCATGTTGTGGATACCAACTTGATGTACCTGGTATCTTTGTGATGTACTGATTTTTGTGTGGGTCTGTTTTAGGAGAATGTGTTTATTGGTCAATCCAAAATCTACAGCTACCTGAATTCTAACAAAACTCCTGGTGCTCGCCCCCCGCTTCAAGAAGAAAACTCTGTCATGTATCACGAGGTGAAATGTCAGGGCAAAACACTAAACGAAACCTACAGGAAAGGAGATGGTAAGATTGATCTCTGGATTGCTTGCCTAATTAAATGTGCTCCCTCTACCCCCAATCTGAAAACTTTAATACATGGTCAAGAAGGCCAGGCACCTCCCCTGGCCCAGTTGCTTTCTCAGTCCTACAACTCTATTGGCAAACTGGGTCTCTACAAAGGCGAGGGTTTCCTTATCCTTTTCAAAACTTAGGTCACAGGTTTACCAGGCTATTTTCCCTCTGACTTTTGTCTGACTGTTTGTATTGTATCTCTGGATATAAAAAGCTAATGCTTGCATTGTTGGTATGCCCTAATCTCCCTGCAATTCTATTACTGCTCTCCTTCAGGTCAGTGTGTGACAGTTTACCTATTTTTTTTTTGGTGTGTGTCTGTTTTATTACCTAAAACCAGTTTATTCTTTAACTCAACTACTTTATACTAATTTGTATAAAGTCAATTCCAAGTCAAATCAGTTATGAGGTAGAGGTACTAGTAGAAAAAGAAACAATTACATTTTCAGGACAAAAATTTAGCACACTTCAGCAAGCAGGTATTTAAAGTCCCACCCAACACAGGGAGTGTCAGGTTTTCTGGAAATGTAGGGCCTATAGCTCCTAATTTAGCTCTCCAGTTTTGACAAAGTGAAAATGGCTTTAGCTTGTGCCACTGCTTTAGCCTTGCAGCTGTGCTTCATTCCTCCAGGACACTGAAGCATCTCTCTTAGCAGATGGGACCGTTAAACCTAGTGACTTGCTTTAAATTAAAACTTTATTCAACTTTAAGCCATGCTCACCTACCTCTAGATTGGTTTGCTGAGAAGGAGAATGTGGTCATATCAAGGTGGGATGCATGCAACCAAGAAAATGTTGGTTGTGTGGGGGGTAGACTTCTTGTAAGTCCTGGCCCTTGTGGATTTTGTCTGAGTGGTGTTGGCCACTTGGTTCCAGTGTCTGCAGCTACTGATGAGAGCAGTGCAGGATCCAGAGAGGCTTCCTCTCCCTCTTCAGTGCAGGATGTTGCCTAGCTTATGGCAACTTGATAATTTAGTATGTCGGGTGCAAACTCTGCAGTTGTTCCAAACTCTGCGCTGAAGGTGCTGCAAGTTCAGGTGTCCTGGTTTCAGCTGTGATAGAGTTAATTTTCTTTTTAGGGGCTGTTGTGTTTTGGGTTTGGTGTGAGAATGATGCTGATAATGCCTATTGTTTTAGTTGTTGCCAGGTGATGTTTTACATTAGTTGGGAACTTTTCCAGCTTCCTGTAGAAGCTGAGAGGGAGCATAGACAGTACAAGCTGGCCACAGGAATATTCCATACCATAGATGTTATGTTGAGTACATAAATGGGGGCTGGTTTGGGGGCAGGGATCTGTGATTACTGCTCCGGATGGCTGGGCAAGCCGATCACCAGGTGGTGAGAGTGACTTGTGTTTTACCACTTTTATTTTATATATTCTTTTACCATTATTATTACTGTTATTTTTCTTTTCCATTATTGGTCTATTATACTGTCTTTATCTCAATCCGTAAGTTTTTGCGATTTTTTCCTCCCTCTTCTTCCTACCCTTGTGGGAGAAGAGGGGCGTGCGTGTATGAGTGAGCAGCTGCATGGTCCTAGTTGCTGGCTGGGGTTAAACCATGACATCAGGTTTGGAAAAAGAGTCACAAACTAAACATGACAAAGTATTTGGGGTCTGTTTTACCCTTTCCTTGCTCACCCCTCCCTCTGTACTGTAGCAATGACTAGTCAAAAGTTAAGTAACAGCCTATCTCTGGCTTCTAGCAGAAAGAGATTGTATCATTCCCTTCCTCTTTCTCCTGTTTGACAGAACTAGAAACTTGGACTAGAAACCATTGGAATTCATTTAAACCCTTCTGGTATAGATGATCCTAAGTTCAGAGCCTTATTTTATTTTCCTGTCACCAGAAAAAAAGAATGGTGGCAATATAATTGAAGGTGCTATGAAACCAGAAGACCAGAAAGATAAAGAAAGTGGGTGTAACGCTTCGGTACCCTCCTCTGATCAAAACCAAGAAACTGTAGAAACCCAAAAGACGCCTCTGCCTTCAGACTGTGCTGATGAGGCAAATGCAAAGCCAGCTCAGAAAAAGATGGTTAAAGCAAAACGTGGACCAAGGAGAAAGTAAGTGGCTTCTGGAATTGTAAAAGCTTGTCTTCTGTGTGTCATTTTGCACCAGAGGCTTTGATCTGCATTTTTCCTTCAGGCACTACAGTCAGATCTGTACTTAATGTTACTATTGTTTTGTTGCCTTTTCTTAAGCCAGTGGGTATGTTGGGGGGAACAAATCTTAAAGGAGACTTGTTTTCTCAAGAATAATATGTTTGAAACTACAAAATAGCACCCAAAGTATATATCTACCTTGCAGAGGACTTTGTTTTTCTTGGAAGCAAGGCTAGTGTGTTTTATCTCAAGTGAAATACTTGCTGATCACCTACAGAAAAAGAAATTAATGAGCCATTAAGACCTGCTTTTCTGTGGACAAATGGGAATGTATCTTGTCAGAAATAGAATACAAGATTAATTACAGTTGGAGGCTTCCTGGCTGAGCTGATAATCTTTCTCATGATATTGGAGTAATGTGACCTCACATTAATGAATTCCTTGCCAAGCAGTTTTCATGACCTAAATTTTAGAGTGCCTTCTGGCAAGGCACACAGGGGGCTTCAGACTTGTAATGTGACCTTCAGTTGGTTTCCAATGGCATCTCATTCTTGTTGTTAAAGACTTAGTACTAGAGTAATGGAAATAGCATGGGGAAGAAAAGGGAGATCAAGCTTTTGGCTTGAAGGGAGGAGTACCGATGAGAAACACTGATTCATATTGATCACCTTTTAACATACCAAGCTGAAAATAAAAATTTCATACACACCTCTCTGTCCTAGAGGTGTAACTTCACAAATAGTCTGAAATATGTGTGTTTTTCTTATCCCTTAGAACACAAGGAAGGACACCAAATCGAAAAGTGACAGATTATTACCCAGTTAGAAGGAGTTCCAGGAAGAGCAAATCTGAATTGGAGGTAGTGCTTCTTGTTAAAACAACATTACTTATGATATTGCCAGTTAATTGAACGTTTGAGGAAGTGCATAACTATCTGTAAATGGTTGGCCAAATAAGAATAGCATTGTGCACTGGAAGTATTGTTAAGAACATTAATAAAATTAAAACTTGGAAATGCTGATCCAGTTATTCTAGGATAAATTCAGCTGCTTATATATTTTGAGGGGCAGAAATCTGTCTCTTTACCATTCAGTTTTGCTAGAAATATGGGGTAGTTTGGAAAAATGAATGTCACTGGCCAATATTTTCCTTTTAGCTATAGAATAAGCTACAAAAGCTATCAACAATACTGTATTTTTATGTGTTCTTGTTTCTTCTGCAGACTGAAGAGAGGAGGAAAATAGATGAGCTGATTACAAGTGGGAAAGAAGAAGGAATGAAGGTAACGGCAATGCCAACCTGAGTAGCCATGCACTGTTTATACAGTATCTTGCTGTTAATCTGTTTAAGCAGAAAGTAGCAGAACTCAGTCTCAACTGCTGCAGTTCCTCGATAGTGAGATGAAAATGCAGCGAAACTGGAGCACGCTGTCTTTTGTTTTGAATGCGAAATATTTGGCTCTGAAGAATATATATATGGAGCCTCAGCCATAAATATTAAAGGGCTTTTATAGTCTTTACTGAAAATGCACTTGCTCCCTTCAGTATCTCATTTCTTGGATTAGCTTCCAGAAATGGGGTTAGATACAGCATCTTAATTGTCATATGTTTTAAAGGTAATGCCCGTATATACTGTCTGTGTGGTAACAAATTCTCTTAGCCTGTTTACAGCCAGTTGCTGTGGGTCTTCATTATGGCACTTTGGATAATGGGTTGTACTGGTCTTCCTCCCACTGCTAGCAAATACTAGTTATTGGGACCAAGTGCTTACCGTTTGGGTTACTCTGATCACCCTTTTTAGAATTTAAAGCAGAATTGGCTTCTGGAAGTGCAGAAGAGCTGTGATTCTTGAAAAGCAGCAGCCTGCAGTTCACACTGTCACATCTATGACAGTGATAGGAGAACTTCCTTGGAGTTGTCCAATTTACGGGGTGGGGGGTTAGGAATAATAAAGTATACTGGTGGGTGATAAATGTAATTTCTGTGATCGATCTTTCTATTACTCTAACTTTTTAACCTACGCATGCTAATGCTGATGATGGTGAACCTGAAATGGAAAAGCTTACTGCCTCGGCTAATAAGTAGTTTAAAAGCAAAATTAAAAAAACCTATTATCTGTGGATGGTTTATTTGAAGTAATTCTTAGTTCTTTGACTAGAAGGCTTTGTATCAAAATACCTTGTAACTCGGGGTGTATCCCAAACTCCTCCTGTATTTCTTCCACGATGCTGTGTTGTGCTTCTACAGCTTTGTGTGCAATACACACAAACACCCTGCTGTAGCATTTTTTTAATGACAAATAACTCATTTCCTAGTAAACAGCATATTTCCAGTCATGTAAATACTTTCTGATTTCTCAGCTGATTTTTCTTTTCAACTCAACAGATTGATTACATCGATGGCAAAGGGAGAGGAGTAATCGCTACTAAACATTTTAATCGAGGAGAATTTGTAGTGGAGTATCATGGGGATCTCATAGAGATCACTGATGCTAAAAAGCGAGAAGCTCTGTATGCTCAAGATCCATCCACAGGCTGCTTTATGTACTATTTTCAGTACCTCAGCAAAACATACTGGTAAGCTTCTCTTCTCTTGAGTGTGCTAGTTGAGTGATAGAGGCTTTGAATGCTGCTAGGTCTTTTCTTCTTTTCATGACCAAAAAAAAAAAGGTAGCGTGACCCATGAATAAAGAAGTCTTTTTGAAGCACTCTTTCATAGTCCGGGAGCTTCCTGTACCTCTGGGATAGAAAGAAAAGTAGGGGACTCAAAGCCCTGTTCTCTGAAGTACAGCACATGGAAAGGTGCCTCTGCTTGAATGAGACTTCTAGCTCTGCCATAGACTTCTGCCTAAATTTATTCTCTTGTAAAATTAATTATTTTTCCTGAGTTGCAAGGATTTTTTTTTTGAAAATCAGTATGGACAGACTGACTGGAGGAGAAATGTTTCCTTCAGCTGTCTTTGACTGGGTTTCCTTATTTTTCTAGTACCCGATACCCACCCTGTCTGCACATTTTATCCCTCTAATTGCTGTGTCATTTGCCCCAAACTCCAGTTCTGTCAAAGCAACTACTCAGACTACGTTCTTTCCCCCTTGGCTGATGTTACTGCATACTGGAGGTCACTTAACCTCTATATTAATTACCTTGAAGTGCCCTATATTCAAAGTTTCTGACTTTCAGTCTAGATGCTGTAATGACGGCTGCTGTAACAATTCTTTGTGTAATGAGGAGCAGTAGAGCTTTAGCATCCAGGTCTCTGCAAGTTGGGCATGTAGTATTTAGGCATTTTCAGCCTTCCATGTGAGTAGATACTCTTGCTAGCTTACTCAGTGGATACTACTTAGCTGGGACGTGGCTTTCTTGAGGGGAGGGTATTTAAGGTATCAAGCATTTCCGGTGGTGGTCTACATCCGGATTCTGCTGTTCCTCTTGAACACTTGAGAGCTGCTTGGAAACAGGCAGCTCAAAAACATAGTCCAAAATTTTCCATTTTCTGGGTTTTGTGCTAACTTAATCTCCCCAAATTGCTTTAGTTTACCTACAGTGCCACGTTATGTGCTGTCTCTTCAATCATATGAATATTCCGTAACGTTCTGTTTTTCTTTCATTTTTCAAGCCTTGTCTGGTTTCCTATTTATCTGATTTGCACTTTGGTTTTTATTCACAAACGTGGCTGCGTGATATGCAGCAATCCTGCATTCTGTTCTTGTTCTTTCAGTGTTGATGCTACAAAAGAAACTAATCGTCTGGGAAGACTGATTAATCACAGCAAATGTGGCAATTGTCAAACAAAGCTTCATGACATTGATGGTGTGCCTCATCTCATACTGATAGCTTCCAGAGACATTAAAGCAGGTGAAGAACTGTTGTACGACTATGGAGACAGAAGCAAAGCTTCCATTGAAGCTCATCCCTGGCTGAAACACTAACTCATCTTCTTTGTTTGGCGTTGTTTTTGGTTGTTTTTTTCTTTTTTTGGACTGAGTGCTCTACAAGGAGTCAGTGGATGGTTTTTTTTTTCCTGTCCTCACTTCCCTCAGCTTTGTTAGTGGACTGCTTATGGTGTTCTGAGCTCCTTAAAAACTACTTTTTTGCTTTGCAGTATTTAAATACCTATTACAGTTTTCCAGGCAGGCTTGAATAATTGATCTTAAATTGCCAAAACTTTCATATCATAAAAGGAAATCCTCCCTGAAATTTGAATACTTCTGCATAGTGACCAGTGCCACTTGAGCATGCAGTCAAAGACTTGCACAGAAACTTAATCACTTGGGTTGCGCTTCTGCTTTTGCAATGAAATCTCGTGCTCCGCTTTGTGGGGTGATGAACTTGGCATTAGCTTTATGACAGCAGATGTACTTCTGTACTCTGACTTGTACATCCAATGGCTTGACTGCTTGTCAGACTGCTTTTTACAACCCAGTGCTGACAGGCTTTTTTGAGATGGATGCGACTGTTTCTATTGTTCTCAAATAATTTGTGGTAGGGATCCAGTTTTTCCAGTGTTGTATCTCATGTTGGCAATGAACTTTAAATGCACTGGCGCTGAGGGAAATGGATGGTCCAATTGGCTGCTTTCTTCAGAGAAATGACTCCAAGCCAAGTGAGGGTGGATTTTGATAGACTGATAGGTTGATACTGATAAGAAATGTGAAGATAGAACTTCACAGTGAGAATCAATGTTTGATATTACTTATTTTCTAAAATTTAAGATGGTACCCTTTTATAGTTGATGGCTGATTCTTGAAAGTGTCTCCCAGAGGATTTTAAAGACGCAAAAGAAAAAGCTCTCTCCAAAAAGTTTTTTTATTACCTTCCTATGCTAATTAGCCACATCAGAAGCTATTTATTTACTGTGAATGCTTGAAGTAGAGCATAGCGGTTCCAAAAATAGGAGTCGTCTTCATATGCAGCTTCAAACTGTAAAGATGGAGTTCATGC
Source organism: Chionis minor (assembly GCA_013398295.1). Taxonomy (NCBI): domain Eukaryota; kingdom Metazoa; phylum Chordata; class Aves; order Charadriiformes; family Chionidae; genus Chionis; species Chionis minor. The sequence goes on along the minus strand of VZSF01002155.1, from coordinate 59,982 downwards.
AATGAAGAAAGTAGATTCCTTATTGCCTGGTCCTGTAGGTCTGTCCGGCATGATCTGGTCCCACTGTCTTAAATGGGAGTTGAGTGCTTAGCATCTTGCGGACGTTTGTAACATTACTGTTGGAGAACCAAATCTGTGATATAGGCGGGCAATACAATGCAGGTCCTTTATGTTAAAGATGAATTCTTACCAGTTGGAATTTTTGCCAAGGCGGGCTTGGCACGTGTGTAGATGAAAATGGCTGTAAGCCGTCAGCCACGCTTGCTGCTGGAAGATGTCAGCAAGAGATCTGTGGCTCTGTTAATGTCTTCTGTTCCTCGTGTCTTGAAGGCTGCTGCTGTTCCAGCTAATGCACTCTAGGACAATCTTAGATGCTTGCCTATGTGATAGGTCAAATAGCAACAACATCCTGGTTGTATGCTCCAGCAGCAAGAGAGGTGGCTTAGTGATGTATTTTTTAAATTAAAAACTTGAAGACAATGTCTCTGTAAAATAAAGAATATATTTATTATTGATGAAGTGGCTGCTATAGTACCTGTCTCCATTGCAGATCATTAGCATTTTGAAAGAAAGCTGTGAAAATCCTTAGCCATTAAATGCTTTATACTATTTACCACTGAACACAAGGCAAGCTCATCAGAGACAGCCTGTGTATTTTTGCCATTTCTGAAGAATTAACTGGAGACCTGTTACCTCACGTGTACTGAGTTGCAGGTAAGGTTCATTGGCTGACTTACTTGAGTTGGCACTGATTTTCTTTTTTTTTCTCTCGTCTCGGTAACAGAGACTACAGCAGTGTACAGTGTCCTGTTTTACTAGAGCACTTCCCTGAAGTTGAAATTGGAATAAAATGCTTCTTTTTGGTTTTTATTTAAACATTTGCTTGTTCTCTATCAGGTCAAATAGCTTAAAACCTCTGTTCTTCAGCATCACTTTTGTAAACAAGAAAGGGGGGAGATATCTCCCTATTTTACATTTTAAAAAAATTGTCTTCTCTGAAACGCTTAACTGGTAATTGAGTAGCACTGCATCGGAAGATGGTAATAAAGCTGATGTTGCACTGATTATGTATCCTTTACTTTTCTAGGAACTGATATATATATAATATATATCAAAACACTTTTCACAAAACATGCCATTTCAATTTTTATCCCTGTGCCTTACAGGAAAGTTTCATCTTCTAACAAGGTGTAAAACGCTTAGCAGGGAAAGATGCCCTTGGGTTGAGAGTTAAACTGCTTTTTTCATGCTGGCATGGCTTTGCCAGAGGCAGTGGGATTGCTCCAACAGGCCTGGAGCCTCTTCTTAGCCACAGCCAAGGAATTTGCTGCCCTTTTGTGAGAGAAGCTGTGTAGCTCACTTGGCACAGAGTAGATGCAACTGTAGTGGTTCCAGAAAAAGCCTAGCCCAAAAAGGTTGAGGTGTTCTCCTGTCTGCTTCAACTGGTGAACTTCCACCTTTTTTTTTTTCTTTTAATAAAGAACATATTAAATGGTAAACTGCAAAGAATAATTACAGCTTTCATTATTGTCTCCTTCAACTAACTGCAAAGAGTGGCCTAGGGCTATGGCAGTTACCTGTGCCTCCGTGGCAAGTTGTTGCTTTTGCACAGCTCTGTTTAATCTGCAGATTATTACCTGAAGTTGTTTCATTAAGACTTAGTAGAGTGATTAGTGTATTTTGAGGCATAACTCCCCCTTCCTCCTGTTTTTAAGGGAGATGAGAAAATACATTCCTGGATAAACCATAGAAGAGGATGGAGTTCAGGGCAGACATAAACATCTCTTCAGCTCAGAGGTGTATGCGGGCTGTTGCTGATGCAATTGTTTGTTTGCTTGTTTGTTTTTCTCTAAACACAAAGCCTCTGCTAAAAAAATGCAGTAACTTCCTTCCCTGCTACCATGCTCTAGAAAATACATTGCGGGGACATGGCCAAGGCTTATTAATATTTTGACGATGGCAGAATGACTTTAGCCGTTCTGTGCCCTGGCTGAACCAGCTTGCTTAGGTCAGACATCTTTGGTGTTGCCTTGCTTAACGTACAGTTGCTAACAAATTCTCTCTGAAAGGAGACTGCAGTTCTACATTGTAGAAAGCCGCATTTGCATCATGCAGCTGAGCAGATGTGTGAAGTGTCCTATATTTTTCATACTGCTAGCATATGAGAGCGAATCAAAAGATTTCAGAGCCTGCTTTGACTTCTGAAGACAGTAAGATCATAGTTTGATACCTGTCACTGCTCCTTTTATGTCTGTTCAGACTTCTCTGCTCTGGAAATTTTACTGTTCTAAACATGGATCCTAATTGGTATATTTCAAGCTGCTTTTCTACTCCTCTGTTTGCCCTATATGCTTCCACTAGTGATAAACCTCGTTATTGGGGGCTAATGCACAGCTTGTGACAGATGATTGAAAGAACAGAGCTTATGAAAAATACAACTGGCTACCACAGGAGACCTTTAGCTGTCAGAAATGAAATGTTTGGTGCACCTGTTCCAGTTCGAGCACATCTGCACCTCTGAAAAGACATCAGTCCTTCACGTGGGCAGAGCACGATGCAGCAGCTTTTTTTCCCTTGCTGTGCTCTTCACCACCATCTTTCATCTCGACCCCGACAGCCACTCCTGTGTGTGCAGGGGCTCTGCTGTCACAGCCCAACTGCATCTGCCTTTGTGGGACGGGGTGCGACAGGCTGCTGCCTGCTGCTGTCCGGGCATCGCCCACCTAATGCCAAGAAAGACACGGAACAAAAAGCAGTGCTGGGGTTTTCTTCAAGCAGTTCGGTGTTAGTGTAAGATAATTAATTTCCACAGAAGAGCAGTGGGGACTGCAATCTAAATGGGTTCTTCCTTCCCAGCGCTTCGCTATGAATGCCCTTGTGAACGGCATGTAGATCTTAAAAATATCTTCATCTTGCAAAATCATTTGGGCTGAGCATTTTGATAAGTGCATGCGATAAATCAGTGGTAGTACAGATCATCACAGGCTCTTTTAGTAAGAATAAAATCACCTTTGTATAAATGTTTATTCTCTACATGTGGATAATATCTGGCCGGAATCTAAGAAATACAAAAAGTGTCTGTCTAAAACAGTTTCTAAAAAAGCAAAGTGAGGTCTATTCTGAAAGAATATTATACAACACAATTTTTATGAGATTGCTTATTCTCTATGGTAGAAGTGATGCTTTTTCTTTCAATCATTGACTCCCCTAACGCCTCAGAGGCTCTCATCAGTGCCATTTCTGAACAGGAGTGGTGTAGTTCTTGAGGATGCTCATTTTCCATGTTTAAAAGAGAACCTAAAAAAAAAAAAAACAACAAAAGGGAAACAATAATGTAAAACTAGAAAAGAAGGAACATGCAGTGAGATGGTGTCAACGTGTTCTGCTATTTCGGGGAACTTTAGGGTAAAAACCTGAGCTTGTGGGTACTGCGTACAGCTGCTGCGTACAATGCAAACAAACCTCCAGGGACAGCTGGCATCTTCCCACTGCAGAGTCTTAATGTGCTAGCAGGGGCGGCAAGTATTGCAGAGTTTTGCTCTGAAATGCTTATTTTTCCTAGAAAAAAGTGACGCCCTGCTTACCTGGGTGGAGGCTGCCTTCCAGTGGAGTGCTTTTTCCACAGGAAAGGATTTCTCTGTCGGATTTTAATTTTACAGAGAGAGGTGGAGAAAACAATATCCAGCCAGCTAGGCTAAAGCTCAGAATTCATCCCTGGATTCACCAAGTCTGAAGCGTGCCGTATTCGCCCATACTCTGCCAAAAAAGATGCAGACAAACTCACAGCCGTTTGATGATTGTCTTCTCTTCGCTGTCCTTGCTGGTGCCAGGGCTGCTGCAACTGGCCTCTTTTTCCAGTTCTTCACTCTGGTCTCTTCTCTGTGAGATGGTCCCACTGGGAAAAGAAGAGGGTTTGTTTATTTCTCGTGGTTTTGTGCGTAGCATGGCATTGCTGTCTACATTACGCCCTTCCCTGGGCAGCCAAGGACGTCGGTGAGTGGGTGTTCACAGGACAGGTATGGCAGCCTGGCCTATTTCTTGTAATGAATTGCTCTTACTTTCCTGAAATGCTGCAATGCAGTATTGCTTAGGCTATGCTTTAATGAGAACACCAAGAAAGTAATGAGCAGACTTCTCCACAGAGGAAGAATGGCAAATCGTAACAGGAGTGAAAGGGAAGTGTAATTACATGTTGGATTTGTACAAGAGTCCACAGGTCACAGTAGGGTGCAGACACAAACGGTGAATTTCTGCATGGGTGGGTGTGTGGTACCTTCAGCGCAGCCACGAAGGCTCACACCACGCAGATGGGAAGAGATGGGAGATTCCCAGCTTCCCTGCAAGGCAGATGCCTGTTCCTCTTTGCATCCTACAGAGGAGAAAAGAAAGGCTTTGCCCGAGCTGTAGATTTTGTCATCCTACTTCAATCCTGCTACACTCTACAAGGTTGTAACCGCCTGCTTTAGGCAAAAGCTTCAGTTTTACCAAAGGATGTTTCTGCTGCTTGGAATTGGGTTAGATTTTACCAGCGTGCATACTGCGCTCGCTTTTCACAGCGTGCCAAGTGACTGTCCTGAGCTGACCTCGTTCAGCTGGAGAGCTGAGTGCATCAAAGCTTGTGACTGCAGTGGCTGAAGGCTGAAAGTAGCTAAGCAACGCTCGAAACGAGCAACGCTCGTCTGGACCTTGCAAATAAAAATACAGGAGAGTATCTAGATATTGGTGTCACATCAGACATGGGGTAACTGTGAGGCAGATTCTCCTCTTAAAGAAACGGGGCTATAAGCTGTTTGGTGACACTGATCCTTAATATTTGTACGATAACTTCTACCCAGAAGTCATGATTAAAAATGTAAACCCCAAACATCATCAGTCACTTTAAACCATTCTCTGTGAGGATGTCAGTTACCTTGTGCTATATAGAACTTATTTCCAATACACATAAGACGTTTTAGAACATGTATTTATCCTCTTCCCCTGCACAACTACTCTTTATGGCCGTACAATTATAATTAGGATTTTTATGTGAACGTTTCAAGGGAAGATGGTCTTTGGCTGAAGCTGTAACACTGTAGGAGGAGATAACCACATAGAATTACCTGAACTGAGAAGCAGCCTTGACGCGCCCTCTCAGTGCACAGCGCTGTGACTTAAATCACTCAAAAACTGAAAACATTCACACTGTTAATTTTTAACTTGGCCTGTAAAAAGCTGTGTAACGCCACTGGGGAATCATTCCAGTGGCCGCACAGCGAAGGCAGGCAGCTGAGCGGGGGAAGCGGTGCCTCACGGTGCTGAGAGAAGTGCTGTTGAGCAGTTTGTAAACTGACTTCTTGGATTTAACTTTAACTTCTTGGCTTAACCTACCTGTTACAGACAAGGCAAAGGGCGGGCTTTTGAGGTTGAGGTTTTGAGGGCTTAAGAGGCTGTTGCTGAAATATCTCAACTGAAATCTAATGTGCTCAGACATTTTGTGTCTAGATTAAGTAGTTTCTTGCCCCAGAGTTTATACTATGACCCCCATGATCAGGCGCCACCTCACCAAGCACCAAGAGCAAGACCCTTCCTGCATCCCACCCTCTGGCTCACACTAATTCTCCCAGGCTGGTCCCTTCTAGAAAGACCAAAATCCTTTTTGGAAAGCACTTGTTTTGCACAGTTCAAGTGCCTTACACAGCCCTCTGTTGGCAGTCTTAAAAAAACCCCCACAGCTTATCTTGAATGATGATGAAAGGGCCTAATATTCTGCTTTCTAGATGGATGCCATACCCCTGCGGGAGCAACAGAACAGTAACTAAGCTAGCGTCCCTGACGGCAAGCTGGAGGAGGAAGGAAATTTTGACTAAAGCTGAGATGGAAACCCCCGTGCTCTTTGGTACGTAGCGTGGCTTTAGACAAGAACAGTACGTGTGCAACTGCTGTGACTGCACAGATTAACTGATCTGCAGGAGAACCCGGCTTGTATGGGGACCAGGAGTAACGGTACATGGGCTTACAGCACACGATTATGGGAACAGGCTGCGAACTGCCCAGAATAAGAGGCAGTTTAGTTTTTAAATTATGTTGCATAGAGACTTCATCGTTCCCCCATTTTTCTTTGCTCATTTGTAGGCTTTTGCGAGCACGGATGTCCCTCGTCTGTCTGAACAGTGCTAGCCCAGTCGAGGTGCTGACACCTGCAGCAATCCCAGCTGGTGAGCTCCCCAAACAAGAACTGTTATCAGCTCATTGCTGACTTCTCAATATACCTCTTATAACACTGTAGCTCCTCTTGCACCACAAGAAGCTGAGCTTTCAGCTGGTTCCGCTCTTGCAGTACATCTCGCAGCTCCTGTAACGTGAACCGGGGGCGATTTGGATCTGTGAGGTCTATTACCATTTTATCTGGTCCAAGGCTGAGCTGTAAAATAAACGGTGGCGGTGGTCATGATCTCGTAATCTGTCAAAACCAGGGCTCTCCTAGAGTAAAAACTCTGAATTTTATAGATATATAGTAATTCTTAGAAGCAGTACGAGTTCATCACAATCATGACTTTTCCCCCCCAAGCAGTTAATTGTAGTTTTTTGTATTATTTTTGTATTCCCTTGGTGTCTGCATTTCCCAGCCAAGTGTAGAGCCCACCTGTGACAGGCTCTGACCACAGCGGAGAGCAACGCGCCTGTCCCCGAGAGTGCAATCTAGTTGGCCAAGAAGCTGTTTCTGCCTGTTCTTCTGATGGTGGCAGAAGCTGAGCAATGTCCCTCACGCCACACCACAGCTCCGTGGCAGAGAGGCGAGAACTCAATTCTCTTTTCCTGATTTAAGACTTTTGCGGTAGCGGCTTTTTCGGTCACGGACATCAGTTTCCCTCGCACAGAGTAAAGAAGCTTTAAATGGCGAATTGCCTTTGTGCGGCGGATTTGTGCCGCGAGCCCCACGGCACCGCGCTGCCGAGCCACGAGCGTGGCGGACGGGCCACCGCCGCGCCGGGACCGGGCCCCGCGCCGCCCGCGC
>VZSF01002155.1:24067-52326 GCA_013398295.1 Chionis minor | reverse complement strand
GTGCGGAGCGGGGCGGCGGGCGGGGGGTCCCTCAGGCGGGGGGACGGGACGTGGTGGGGCCGCGGGTCCCTCAGGCGGGGGAGAGGGAAGGGGCCGCCGGGCTCCCGCCAAGCACGGCTCGGCCCGGCGAGGTGAACTCAAACAACAGCGACAGCGTCCGTTTATTTAACAAACTTCTGGGTAATTTGGGGTGAAAAATACTGTACAGCAGGGCCGAAAGCGCTTTGTGCGCTACCTGCTCCTCTTCCTGAAATACCCGTGTGGTGCGTGTTGTTCCCCACTAGACAATGACTGACTGGGCCCCCATCGCGAAGGAGTACGACCCCCTCAAAGCCGGCAGCATCGATGGCACAGATGAGGAGCCCCACGACCGCGCCATCTGGAGGGCCATGCTGGCATGCTACGTACCCAACAAGGGAGTCGCAGGAGATCCTCACCTCACCCTCTTCGTGGCGAGGCTCAACCTCCAGACAACGGAAGAGAAGTTAAAGGAGGTTTTTTCCCGCTATGGAGACATCAGAAAGATCCGTCTGGTTCGAGACCTGGTCACGGGATTTTCCAAGGGTTACGCGTTTATCGAGTACAAAGAGGAGCGTGCTCTCCTGAAAGCCCACAGAGATGCCAACAGGCTGGTTATTGATCAGCATGAGATCTTTGTGGACTTTGAACTGGAGAGAACTCTCAAAGGGTGGATTCCTCGGAGGCTTGGGGGTGGTTTTGGAGGCAAAAAAGAATCCGGGCAGCTACGGTTTGGGGGACGGGACAGGCCTTTCCGAAAGCCCATCAATTTGCCAAACATGAAAAATGATTTCTATGGAGAAGGATCAGCAGAGAAAAGAAACTGGTCTCGTGAAGGAACAAGGGACTGGAGAACAAGGGACCGAGACCATGAACGGAGCAGAGACAAGCGATGGCCAGAAAGGGAGAGGTCGTGGGCTTGGGGTGAAAGTGAGAGAGAGAGGGACTCCAAAGAGGAGAGGAGCAGAGGGAGGGAGAGGAAGGACAGAGACAGGAAGGACAGGGATAGAGACCGAAGCAGGGAAAGAGACAGCAAGAAGCAAAGAGAGGATGATAAGCACCGATAGGTGCCAGTGCCTTGTCGCTGGGGTACGGTGTCTGCTCTTACATCCGCAACGTCTCCGTTGCAGACATCACCCTCAGCTTGGGGCTGCCAGCGGCATTCCCTGAACACAGCTCTGCGCTGTCGCCAGCTTGTGCCTGTGAGTCTGGCCAGCCGGAAGTGCTCTGCGGTTCAGTTGCTGATGCGGTTAAGGTACGCGTTGAATTGTTCTTCAGAGAAAATAAACTTCTGTATTAGTATTTTTGAGCTGGTGAATGCTGTGAGAAATGCACCACGTGTGCGGGCAATACCGAAAGCGAGTACACACCTCGTTTGATCCCCATCTGGCTGCCTGGGTTAGGGCTCAGGTGAGAGCTCCCCATCTAATTATTTATGTGCCAGACAGCCACGCTCATTTAGTGAGACAGGTGCCCCAACAGTCACTTGTTGAAGGATAGTAATGGAATAGCAACAAACGAAGCTTCTGATAAACAGGCTCCAGGACAGAAGTTGATGGGAAGTGACTATTTTCTTGAAGACACTGGGACAGGTGAGGTCTTTAGTAATACTGTGGCCTTAACTAGTTCTGCAACAGGTTCACTGTTAAATGTGGTTGCAGCTGCACCCCCTCTGTCCTCGCCTGCCCTCTGCGAGCAAAGTCCTGCCTGCGCAGGGTTTAAATCTGGTTCAGGAAACCGGGCTTGCTGCTGGTGGGTCTGAACTGGGGAAAACGAGGGCAAAGCATCTCCTCTCTCCTTTTGTTCAGAGCCAGACTGTGCACATACAGACACACCTTCCCTTGAGGAGCTGAGAGTTTTCTAGAAAAGGCTCTGTCACCTTCTTTATCATCATAGGCAATTACTAAATGTTTGCTAATCTATTGAAAACTGTATTTTTTTAAATCAGCCTTTGAATGGCCGTATCCTAAGGCTTGCCCAGCTTAAGGCTTTATTTCCATGAAGAGTTTTATGAGCCTTTTTCAGGGGGAAGAAGACAGACCCGTGTGCTGCCTGCCCAAGAAGAGACAGTATTAACTTTCCACAAAGAAAAGGACACAGGTCTTGCAGAAATATTTGTTTTTCAGAAATATTTATTAAACTGTTAAAATGATTTACTGCCCAACCAAAAAAACCAAAAACAACCCAAAAAAACTTCAGTGATCCTGCACTTTGCAGACAGGATTGTTATGCCCTTTACCTGACAACATCCTGGCCCCTTTTCTAAAAGCAGATTTTACTTGAATATCGAGAAACAATATGGGACAGATCTTCCAATCTTTACATACTCTTCCCTACATGCCATCGCTTCTGATGGCACTTGTGTAAAAGTGTAAAAACTCAGCGTTTCTAGCATGAGAACGAGGAGTGAAGTGGTTAATGCTTAGCAGGTCAGGAGTAACTAATTAGATTTTTGAGGTAACGGGCTACAGAGATGAGTGGGGGGAGGGTGTACTGCTTAGTGCCATTGTTGGAATCGGCAGCAGATTTCACTGACAGTGGTGCACTGGGCTCTGGCGTAAGACGAGCTTTAGGAGACGTCCTTTGTAATACGCCAGCTTAGGTGCTGGGGAAAACAGTTCAGTCTGAGTATTTCTATTATCCCAGCTCACCGCTCTCAGCTGATTGCAAAAGCGATGTGCTTATTCAGGCCGTGCATCCGCTGCATTCTTGCATTGTTTCTGATCACTGCATCTCTTCTAAACGTGCCAAACGCCTGTCAGCTATGCTGAGGAGAGACTCCACCGGCATCATTCACAATTTAACTGCCTGATGTAACTGTAGTGTACTTTTTTTTTTTAATCTAATATGGAAGTGAAATCAGATCTTGGCAACTGAAGTATCGTGAAGTGAAGCCACTCCCCCACCATTTAAGAATTGCTTTTCACTCAAGGGGGGAAGTGCTGCTGTTTTATGGATACAGCTTTCTGCAAGCTTAAAACTTAAAAGATATGTTACCAAAACGTAACCAGGTAAAAGCATATCTGCCTAATACTAGCATCAGACGCTACCGTCACTATTTCAAATGCAGATGTCTTTCTTATAAGGCCACATATCCCCCCTGTCCCGAACTCCAGTGACACCAGGGGGGCACAGTAAATACTTTACCTACAGCATGCGGGAGGTCCGTGTTCACCACACAGCACAGTTAGAGCCGGGAGGCCAGCAGCGTTCAGCCCACCATTGCAAAAATAGTTCCCTGGCAGTTTCACTGGCGATGGGCTAAGAACCATTTGCTGCCCGTACACATTAAAGAATCCGCAGAGTCTCGGATCACCCTGTATTGGAACGAGGTGGCCAGCGCTAAGCCCTCTGGCTCGCTGTCACCCAGGAGGCCTTTGAGGCTTCCTCCTACATTCAGTACCTGGAGCAGCTGGAGCTTTGCTCCAGCCTGAGCCTTGTTTCCTGTTCCTAGTGCCCCTCCTGAGAAGAGGCTCTTCACAGAGCAGAGGTGGTTGCTGGGGTAAGGTGCCAGCAGCAGCTGACAGCCCCCTGTGCTAAGCTGCGTGTGCAGGAGCTGCCTGCGGCCTTGTCCAAACTAGATGCTCCTCGCCAGCAGCGCCGTGCTGCAGCGCAGACCCTCCTAGGGCCCAGCCAAGCACGCAGAACAGCCTCGGCGCCTCCCGCGTGACGCGGTGTGGATGTGCTCGCCCTCTCCCGCCTGGCCGGGTGTCTTCACGGGGCAGAGGCAGGCACCGGGCTGGAGGCAGCAGCTACGCTGCACGGGGCTTTAGTGTCACAGGTCTTCTAAGTACAACCGAGGTCTCACAAGCTCCATTGCAAAGCAGATCTAAACCCCACTCTTGGCAGCTCAGCCGTGCTGGGCTTTTGCTGGCAAGTTAATGCCCTGTAACCACAGGCTACCCAAACACCAACCAGGGGAGCAGCCTGCACGTACAGAACTCATCCGCTCTGCCCAAGTGGTGTTCAGAGTAGCCAGAGAAAACATCGTCTCTAGATCAGTTAAGACAGTTTCCGTCAGCTAGTTGAGGATGTCTTTCACTCTGAGGTTAGGCAGTCTTACCTAGACAGAAAGGTGGAGTGTGACTTACTTAAAAACCTGTCTGTGGGAAAGAGACCTCCTTCCTTTGCAGCAGCTGCCTGCTGCTCTAGGGGGAAGTCCCTGCTAAGAAGCAAAAAATTCAAGTGTTAGAATTCCTCCTTGTAAGCAACTTGTCTTCCATTAATACTGCAGAGCTCATGGCAAAACGCAAGGCACGCTCACCTCATACATGGGCTTCTTCATGCTTTAGGCACTATAAGCAGCAAGGGAAATGTACGCTCACTATCCCTCTCAAGGCTACTCCAGTTTATCGGTTTGTATCAGGTGGGACTTCCGAGTGGTTCCTCTGCAAAACGCAGGTGCCAGCTGAACTTGACAGGACACAGCAGTGCTAAGACCTGCCATGGAGAGTCGTATCCCTCTTGAAAAAATTCTTACAGAAATAAAAAGCAAACAACCAATAGTGTTAACAAACAGGGTAAAAGAGTCTTTGCCACTAGATATTGTACACTGCAAACAAACTTCTAATAATGGCACAGGTCCTTTTTTTTGGTTTAAAGAAGCTTGTGTTACTGTAGTTAATGCATGAACAAGACCACGGACTTGTTATTCAGCACAAAACAAGTCATCTAGAAGCTTCGATGTCCCAGGGTATCAGCGACTGTTACTACAGAGCTTGGATTCTGTTTTCAGCCAACAGTCACCACGTAAACGGTGAGGGATCCCTTTTGAGGAGTACGTCTGAAACACAGCCACTGAGGTGTGCAACGCAAATAAAAGTGATGAGCTGCCGGATTTGTTTACAGAAGCTTCTTGTTACTAGACTGTCGAGATCTACTGTGATAAACCGAACACCTCAAGGTTTTAGTCACAGGTGCTGCAGGGCTTCTTGTCCTTGTTCGGTGTAGGAGTCATCTTTATTTGAATTTGACCATTCTCCAAAAGTATCCTGGAAGTGGACGCTTTTCTGTGACGCCTGCATACGTTTCTTATCACGAGAGAAGAAACTAAACCTTCCGGGAAGGGAGGAGTATGGGAGGGGAGGGAAAAGAAAGAAGACTGTTTACCATCCTGAAAACACTTCAAACACCCGACACGGTACACAGCACAACAAAACACCGAGCAAAAAAATCTGTTTGCATCTGCAAAAATCAAGGCAGTGAAGCCTGATGGGGGTGCATGTCAAAATGTTATTAGAGATGAAGTCAGTACAATCTCAAGCGGTTTGGCTATGGAAGCTTCAAAGAAGCTCTAAATGCTGTTGACTCTACAAGGTGCAGGTATCATTTTAGGTGTATATTCCCCCTTCCCCAGCCCTGAGATAAAGAAGCGACACAATACAGGTTAGTTTCTTGGCGTAAGTAAAGTGGTATCTTTGGCATTAAATCTGTATAATTTACCATAAAGTAGAAATAGAGAATGTTTTTAAGAGTGTCAGCAAGGAAATTCATCAGATAAGAAAATATGCCTCCACGTTTTTATCAAGCGTACAGATTTTGATACATAGACTCAATTCCTGCAAAAATAAATCAATAAATGCACATGCGTGCACAAGAGTATGCAGGATGAAGGCTCTAAACAAATGCACACAAGTGTGCACGTCATTTCCTGTCACACGGCTTGGGTGCTCTAAGATAATGACGTACGTGAACCAACAGCCATTTAATACACCACCAAATTGCCAGCTGACAACAGAGCTAAAAAAATACAGTTGGAAAAAATCCTTAGTATCATCTTATTTGTACAGGATGAAGTTACTTGATTAGGCAAATTCCATGTTTGTCATAAGTGCAGTACAAGAGGTGTTAGTGCGGTGTTTAGGTCTGCTGAGAAATGCAAAAGTTGTGGCTCCAGCTACCAAAGGTTCGAATTGGCCACATAACCCTTTTGGGTTTAATGGTGCATTTTGGGAGGTAAATACTGTTTTGCTTCCACACAGCACCGAGCACAACACGATTCTGATCCAGGGTGGGAACTGCTAAATGCTTCCACAGTAAGAGACTCTGCAAATATAAACTCAGCTTTGACAGGTGACGGAATACTTGTCAGGGCAGAAGCCTGACCCTACGTCCACGCCCCACCGTCCTCGCGTTTTTCCTCCACCCGCAGTCCCCTGTCTCCCCTCAGTACCACGATCCCAAGTATCCAAGCCGCCTTGTGCAGACCGGGGAGTTCTGCCTTCGCTGTCTCTAGTCACACAGGAGGCTGTGTTGAGGGTCAGATGAGGTTTAAGGCAGCTTTCCTGAAAAAATATCCTACCGTATGTGCAGGTAAGCATGACGATTACTACTAAGAACATTAAGAATAATTATTTCTTGACTAGAAAGTGATATAAAAAGCTACACGAGTGCAATGCCAGGTAACTAACGTTGCTAGCAGGACCTGAACTTTTGCATTTCCTGCCTTCGAATGTGCAGCCTTAATTGTGAAATAAGTCTTTTCTACCACCTTCATCACAGGAGCTCATAAATTCACACACATATGCTGTGCCTTTTCAGGGCCGGATCCAATTGCAGCTGATAAAAGAAGCGTCTAGTCACTAAGGCTTTCTGCTGAGCCTCTTTGGTCCTGCATGGTCAGGCTTGGCAGCTTGAAGTCCACACAAAGGACTGCTGTATTTATGCAGTAAGTTTCAAATGCCAAAGTTCAGCCATTTTTCACTTTATCATTAAATTAAGTAAGAGAAAAATATGTTTGTAAAATCTCTACACAAAGCAGAAGGGTGAAGCTTTTTAAGTTCCTTCTGAAATAATGAAAATTGTTATTATGCCTAGAAAACTCTCACGGAGGGTGTTTGGAAAAAGCATGTCTGTGTGGAGAGGAAGGGAATTTAAATACTGTGTTGCTGCTGTAAATACAAAGGTCGCTAAAGCAGCAGTTCTAATGCAAAGAGACTTTGCATTAACAGTTCTCAGTGTTTTCCAGGGACAGCCAAGAAAAGGATGGTAGAATTGATTATTGAGAGTGTATGCTCTGTTCCCAAATACATCATTAGAGACAAAATATACAGCGCATAGGTAGAAAGACATGGAAGCAACAGCCTATAATTAACACTGGAAATTAATGCAGATATCAGCCATTACCTTCTGTAAATCTAACTGATTTGTAACAAGTCATTAGAATGACATGGGTTTCTTAAAAAGCACTGGTGTGAATTGTGAATAGGCACTTAGTAAGCAAAATTAACAGATGCTGGTTAAAATTTCACATTACGACAATTTTCTAAGGAGTAATGATTGGTTTAGCATGGATTGGTTTAACATTATGGCAAAAGGTGATCAATGTCAATACTTCAGGATGAGCGTGGAGGACTACGATGAGTTGTGTACTGACTGGTCATTCTGATTGGCACTTTGTTCTTCTGTGATCCCACAGGCAGCCGATGAGAATGCAACCAGCAGCGCATGTTAACACAGAGTCATGCAAAAGGAAACCACGGTACCAAACATTTAAAAAAAAAAAAATTCCTACAAGGGACACAAGTCTTCTTATTGGCTGCAATGTGGGATCGTCTGGAATCAATCCAGCTGCTACCATGGGCATTATGGCTGTAAAGATCCTGGTCAGGAAAGTACAGACACAGAAGAGATAAGACTGGAGCAAGGGAAAGAAAAAGCATTCCATTAAAAAGAAAAGAGGCAAACATGATACATGGGGTTACTTTGAATTACCACACAGGACATGTTACAGGGAGAGGTGGATCTGCATCACCCAAGACAGTTCTCCTCAGTGAAAAACTTATTTAGAGAAAGCAGTCGTTGAAACAGTTTAAATTGAGTTTGAATTTCTAAAAGATACCACTTTTCTATTGTGAGGCAGCCTGCAATCTGGGTTGGATTTCATCAAGGTGTTACCACCTGTAGCAATGCAGAGCAGAGTGCACGTTTTTCTTCCCAAGAGACAAACAGCCACATACATAATGAAATGAAGGATGAAGGTGTATGTTAAGAAATACAAAACAGAACTCTGCTGTGACTACTGGATATTTGCACGGAAAACAGGGTTAGACAGGACCAGCATTACAATTAAAGATTTTACAAATGTTACAGTCGATAGTTTCAAGTTAAAAACCAGTATTGCAGGTGAAATCTTGAAATAACCTCCTATGCAAGCTACTCGGTTAAGGGCCTGTGTATCTGTTCCAGAGGAACCTGCATTGCTCCACATGCAGAAAGATGCCAACTGCAGGCAGCTAAATACTTATTTGAAACCTTGCAACTACTCTAGCAGCAACACCTTCTAGCTGGCGAGCAGCAAGACTGTTTCTTTGTAAGAGTTCAGCACTTTTACTACACGTTATACCATTCATGCAATGTAAGGTCAAGAGAGCGCGCTGGCGAGGTGCTCTACGCCCAGCCAGCCCCACACCAAGCTGCCGACACACCTTCATCCGTACCTGGAACACCCTCTGTTTTTCTAAGGATTCTCCTCAGAGGTTCTCCCTTGTGCCAAATATTTTTTTGAACTGTGGACTAACGTCAATTAAAGATTAAGTTGAAATCATGAGACATTTCACTTGTGACCAAATGCAGCTCTCCCCAACACAGTCACTCTAACTGCTATTCTTCGATTCAAAATGAAAACAAACAAGCAAACATTGTTGTGTCATTAGCAGTAGCTAGGGTTTCTATTTTTGCGCATCGTGGCACGGTCTGTTAGCTGCAGAAATGAGACAGACACATCAGCTTTTGTAGACTGCAAGAATAAGAAGAAAACTTAGGGCTGTCTCAGGCATTACATCAGTGACAAACAAGCACATATCCTGAAAGAGAAAACAAAAGGACCTTTTCTGCTCAAAATAGAGAGAGCATTTTTATTCCTTGTACTTCTCCTCCTCAGCAAAGCCTCCTGGTTACATTATTTCATCAAAACTCTGACATGTGATGTGCTAGAGACAGATGTAGAAATCAGCAGTCTGAGATCAGAACTCAGTTTGCCCCAAACGTGCAAATGCTGGGAGTGAAAAAATGTTGATTTCTCTAACGTCTGTTTTCCTTTCGTTATGGGGATGCAGCACAGAATCCACTGAGCACATCTTAGATGGCACAGGCTATATACATGTATGTCTCATTCCCTGAGATACAGCGTGGTCAAGGAAGAAAGGGCACATTACATGGGCAAGCACAAAACTTCTCTTGAGAGGATAGCAACAGTGTCTCCTATCTTTGTCCTTCAGCTTTTTGTTGAGTCGGGAGGAAAAGTCTGAAACAGAGGGAAAAGCAATCCTACTTTCATTTGTAAAGGCACTCTGCACGCAGACGTCAGCGTTACAAGTTTTCGTCACATCATTAGGGTTGGAGAGTTTATGCGACAGCGCGTTGCCCAGGTAGCCACACAGGGAGATGCTGACAGCATCCTGCCTGGGAGAGGGAGAAGGGAGCTCTGGAGACAGTTCCCGGCAGGCAGGGACTGCAGGTGGGGCAGGAGGGGTGTTAAAACAGCGCACAACAGGTGCTATGCTCTGGTTCTTTGTTTTTCCCAGCAGTGAAATTTCCTGTCTTTTTAAAGCCTATCTACAAGCACAGTGTTGACAATGTACACAGGAAGGAGGGGGGAAAGAAAAAAACCCACACTAGACAAATCCTATCCAGGCAGGCTGCAAGAATGAGACAAACCTGAAAACCATTCTTCAGGTTACTTAAGTAGATGGGTTTATCTTCCCTTATTTAATATGATGGCTAAATGAAGAGAGAGAGCAGAAAGCAAGCTGGGGACAGAGCAGGACAGCTAAAGAAAGCAATTTCATCTTAATAGCAGGTTCAATATGTGCTTCTGTTGTCCAGCAGAAGAGAATTCTTGCCTCTTCTGAAAGGGGCCAAAACAAGACGATTTTATGTTTTATTTTGTGTGGGTTCAGTTATATGAATTTAGCACAGGATCTGAGAAACAGCAAGATTAGACGAGTGTCTGAAAATGTGCATTGATTGAATGGTCTGATGCTGAACAGGTTTTCACTAATAAATGAACGGAGAAGAATTTCGCTGATAAATAAACTGAGATAACTGGTTGAAAACACTCATGTGCCTCCTGCCATGTCTCCCTGCGTTGCTTACGCATGTATGCAGAAGACAGAGTCAAAGTTAATACCTTGCAGCATGTGCTCTGTCTTACAACGTCTATTTACATTTTTATGCTGCTTTTGTGTCATAAATCAAGCATGGAAACTGCAGTCAACACAAACTGCGTAAGCTGAAACCAGCCATCCCCCACAACAGGATAAACTTTTAAAAGTACTAAAATAAATTTAAAAGAAAAGAGAAGCTTCAGAGTGAGGCAAAGTATTATCATTGTCATCACAGTTGCAGAATGAAAACTTGAGTCCAAAGTCAAAGTGTATTTTCTATTTTCAATTTTCTCTGAAACCGTCAAAGAGGAAGGGTTCTCTCAGCAAACAAAGCAGCACTGACAGAAGCCGGAGCCTACTAAAAATAATCAGAAGTGCCCTCCTGACTTTATGGTGTTTTGGATCAGTCCAGATCTTCCACTGGAAGTTACTCTCACAGGGCTGCTGCTATTATTAAACAAGGACTGAAGGTTGTGGACCTGGGGACAGCATGGAAGAGCTTTTCATGTGGAAACAAATGACTGTTCCAAAACCATTTCTGCAGTTAAAAAAGTTAAGCTTCCAGTATCACAAAAATCCAAAGACTTGCTGCATGGTTACAGGACTTAATTTGGAATAAATAAGTATAAAAGGAGGGAGTTTCAACAGACAAATGGGTTGGCTAATACTGTGATTTTATAACTGATATACTAGCAAATGCGCACCTCTGACAGTAAACTTTCAGACAGCAACATTAAATACTTCACCTGAAGAAACAGGGGTTCTTTATAGCCAAGAAATCTGGCATCCTCTGCAGCAGTGAATTTGCTCAGCAAACAAAAGGTTTTTGTGCTGTACATAGTGCAAGTTGGGGTCTAAAGGCTCAGCTCAACAGGGAAACGGGCACAGCGAGGTCGTGGGGAAACCTTGCTCTCCACACCCAACTGCCAGAGGTCTGCAGCTGGTTCTAATTGTGAACAACACTCTTCACACGTCTTCCGAGCATGACCTGCGGTTTCTGACCCTCCACCACCTTGGGAGCTGTGTGTCAACTGGGACTTGCACTTGAACAGGAGCATTGTTCCTACCATCCTTGCACACTGAGATCTGGCGCCGACTTCAGAGTCAGGCACAGAGGACAGGCTGAGCAGTGCTCTGGGTAAGACCACAGTTAGTAGCAACTCCCTTTGGAGTATGACTACGTGGCCCAGACAAGAAAATGCTCTAGGAAGATCAGGTGTCTGTGTTTAAGAGCTCCCCAGCTCATACTGACTAGAATAAAACATTGCAACACATGCTTTTTCGGTTAGCCTGAATGGCGTACTTCAGAAGGAAACATTAGAACTAGGCTTCTTGGGCACACCAGTCTGGCCCATAAACAAAAACTGACCCAGAACTAGGCAAAAGTTTTGGCCAAAGCCAACTGCTGTTTGATGATACCTGTCAAGTCCCCCTTCAATGTCTCTCCCATATACATTAGGGATGTGGTAATCTTAATTTTTAAATCCTTTAAAATTGTCCTACCCGTAAGAAACTTTTAGTATTTGCAGACTATATCCAGTATCTTAGAAAATACACTACTTACAGTCGTTTGATTCCAGATTCAGGCTGAGTTGAGGGTTTTGACTGAATTATGGGTGTAGGTTGAGGGGATCTAGTTTCTTCTTCTATTTCCTCACTTGAAAGAAAGAAAAGATAATCAATGTCTCCTCCCCAGCCACAGAAGTGCTTTAAGTTCTAAAATTCAATCTGAGGTAGTACTGTCGATGAAGAAATGCAAAAAGATCTGTTCCAAGGTCATTGAAGTCAATAGATTTTTCTGTCAACCAAGGAATAGCACCTAGAACTGGGTGTCCTTTCAATATTTTCTTCCCATTGTGACAAGGAGAGGAAGAAGAGGAATGCACTGAACAGAAGCTCTAGAATTTTCATTTTAGACCCACTCTTATCCTCATTTTGGAAGTTCAAAAGCATTAAATGTTTGTAATCTTTCTAAGATTCAGGGGGAACCTGGGAGTTAGGGAAGGACATAGTTTTTCCCGATTTTGAGGAACCAGATTGAAACTAAAGCAGTATGCTTGCAATCTCCACTCTGCAGTCAGCCTTTGCAGAAATGTAAGCTTGTTGGACAATATTTAAGAGCACATTTATTGTTTCTAGACCTGCCCTATGGCTCCTCTGTGTATAGCACGCAACAGGAGAGGAAAGCTAACCTACCTTTTGTAATATAAAAGTTCCTCTTGAAGTAAAAACACTTTAGATTTCAATTCATTCCTCTCATGAAGGACATCCCGGAGCTCCTGCAAGGTGAATCTTGGACGATTCGGATCTTTTAAGTCCATTGCCATCTTTTCTGATTCCGAGAGGCAGTCATCATTGTTTGGTTCTGTCTAGGAAGCGAAATACGGTCTTTAAATTCACCATGCGAATGCCATGTTTGAGGATTTTAAAGTATTTATCAGTCTAGTTCCCAACCTCTTCCTTTCAGCACTATTAAATCCTCTTTTAAGAGAAACACAGCAATTTTAGGAGGAAAAAAATGTAGAGGGGATTTGGTTTTCATGTTAAAGACTGTCAGCAAGAACAGCTCAGTGATCTGATGACTCTGTTCTTTGCTGTGCTCAGGCTGACTGATGCCACGCACAGGACTGGTGAGACTGTGGCAAGGACAAGCCTCTGAAAGATGAGCTGAGCTCTATTTTACCTCTCTTCACCTCGTGTTCAGGGGAAGCTTGCAAACGAGGAAGACCTAAGCGTTGTGACCCACAATCTAAGCCCTGTGCTCACAGGAATCTTTCATAAAGTTATGTGTTTGGGAAAACAAACAAATACCAATTGTTTCTAGCAGGCCCGAACACAGGGTCCAACCTGAGCCACCTTACAGGTATTAAGTTTTCTTGTGGAGAAATTCCTGTGGAATCCAGACTGCGAGAAAGTCCACTGGAAATGTATATTCCAATTTTTGATAAACAAGTCAGTTTAAGGAATTCGTACTTTAACAAATGGGGTAAATCAAACATGAGTCTTTTATATAAACACTGAAAAAACTGCATAGCAAAGATCACGACAGTTGCTTCCAGCTCCTCCCACAAAGAGGAAGCTCCTTTTGATGAAAACATATCAAGTGGAGATTTAAGTTTAAATCACCTTGATGCCTTTATTAAAAAAGCAGGATTGATGTCAGCTCCAGGATCTAGCCACAAACTGGAAGAAAATTGCAGATAAATGCTAGGTGTGGCATTTATACACGTGTACCCTTGTCTCTTCCTCTGATAAGAGTTCACTGGAAGCTTGGAAGAATTTTCTCTCCCACTTAGTTTCTGTGGCTCCCAACAAGCCAGAACTTGCACTCTTGGCACATGGTTGGATTCCCAGGCCTCTGGGGCAGCTTCCTGTCACCCAGGCAGACTCCAGCACTTGCACAGAACTATTTGTGAAAATGTGGTCTGTATAAACACAGCACACAGAAGACCATAACTGAGGCCCTCCACTGTTGATCCACTCAGCGGCTGCACAGGGCTGAGGACCAGTTAATGAGAAATCACAAGCTTCTGGGAAGGGAACTTGGAATCAAGATGCTGAAAAGCAGGTACAAACCTTTAGAGGTCTGCAGGGTTTCTAACAATACAAATAAACGCAGGGCACTCCGTTCCAGCAAAGTGCATTTGAAATGTAACAAAGTACATTTGAAATGTGATGCTTTTTGCAAGGACTGACTAGAAGCCAGCAGGTGAAATCAGAGATGTCAGCAGCCAGATGTCACCCACCCTCCTAGCAGGATGCTGAGATCAGAGTCTCAGAGCTCCTGTGTTGCAGTGATGCCTCGCTGGGATACAAGCTGGAAATTTGAGGAGCTAAGTGCCGAAATTCTTAAAGAGAGTCCCTTTTTTCTCAGCCTGATCCCACCCTCTTTTGAGCTCATGTGTTTGTGAGTCAGTTTTGCTGTATGATTTCAGGTTAAACTTGGCTGGGTTAAGGTTGAGGTAGTATCAGTTTCTGCAGCAGGGATTGCAGTCCTTGTCCTGCAAAGACAAAGCAGCAGAGCAACGTTCACTTGTCCATTTGATTCACCCCATTCATCCAAACCCGTTTCTTTACACAGACTACAATAAATAAAGATTGATGCAACCTAATAAGAGCTTCAAAGGAAATTACCCAAACACTTTTCCTCCTCTTCACCCCTCTAGATTAGGGTCTGAGCTGATGTCTCTTTTGGTTGTATATTTGCCTCAATAAGCTATTTTTGCTGGATTTTGCTCAGATCAGCAAAGACCAAGCAGCCTGTTGCCAATGCAAATGCCTGAAGCCAACAAGCAATGTCCATTCCAGAGCATGCAGCTATTCTAGCTTTCTGCTTGCTACTACAATTCCTGTCTGACCATCATCCTGGCAAAGAGAGCGAGGAACAGCTCTAATTAGAAGAGGTGCCATTGCCATGGAACGGATGAGTTAGAGAGAGGTAAAGAATGCATCCTTTCTCTCCAGAGACTGAGGACATTTTCATTCCTGCTGGCTCCAAGCTGAGGCTCCACAGCCCCATTTACAAAGCTGGGTGTCCTGGCTGAATTAACAGCAATGAAATCATCCTTCTCATTATTAAGACAGCACTTGCCCAATTCAGCAGTGACATGTTAACGCAACACTGGCTGTCACATTCCTGGGGGACCAGGGTACCCCATCAGCCTTTGCCTCTGCTTCTTGGTGTATATCCCTGCCTGCTACAGGTGACTGGGATGTTTCACTCTCTGCTGCTATCAGGCATTTACAATGCTGCTTGGTACTGGGGCTCTTACCAATGCATCCAGCCAAACAGCTCTATATGACAGTTCTTTCATATCGTGACACCCCTTTACCCTATTTTGTACTCTTCCAAGAGCAGCGTTAGGGAAGGGAAATAGAGGACATTTGCTTTGTCGTATGCACAAAGGAAAATAATAGGGACCACAAAGAGGATTAAGGGATGCAACAGATCAGAGATGCATCTGTTTCTCAGGAAGCTCCCCTCAAGTTTCCATTGCTACCGCTCTGATCTCAGCACTAATGCAACTTGCAGATTGTCACTTTACCTGTTCCTGCAAGTACCTGAGTATGCAAGCAGCAGCATTTGCTTTTCAGAAACATTTGTGCTAGTAACTTCTCACTGCACAAATTCTAATAGGAAGCGAAAGCAGAAATAAGGCCAAAGTTAGTTCCTCTAAAAGGTTCTTCAAATATTTATCTGTTGATTTCGTAGCAATAGACCAGCTTAGTCCCAACAGATCCAAAGTGCCACAAAAGCACTGTGAGGACCAAGTGTGCAGAGTTCTGCATTGCCTCCGAGGCCGCTTCTGACACAATGTCTTTTCTACTATGGTTCACATGCCACCACCATCATAGTGCATTGCACCTTTGGGACCCATTGAGGCTTGCATATTTGCATACTTGGCAAAGCTTAAGCTACTTGTCAGCTATTTATCTTTTGGAAAACCTGGGTTGTTTAAGGGATCAGTTTGTTTTCCCTTGGGGGAAGAGGTTGATGTGTACAAACAAAATGAAGCTAAACATACTAATACAGCATTACCAAAACACTACCTGCCTCCAATACAAACTAACAGCTGATACTCCAGAGATTTTGGCTTGCTTCATGGTGTTTTTAATAGAACACTCTCTTTTGAAGCAGTGATTTGTTCTGGTATCTGGTGAATCCTGCAGCCTAGTGCATGACCCAAAGGTTGCACTTCCTAGGACATGTGATGGGTAGCCAAGGCTAAGGGAGGAGATGTTCTCTAACGCAGACCTCCCACTGCTAATCGGTGCCGCCACTCTGCCTCCTGTGCCATACTGCTAACCTACGCCATACTGCTAACCCTGACATACTGCTAACCCGTGCAGCCACTCTGCCGTGTGACTGGTTCCCTCCTTTAGGAAGGAGGAGTCTGTTCCACTGGGTCATCATCCACTCTAATGGGGCCTTTCCTGTCACAGCACAACGAGTGACTGTAGCTCTCTGTGTGTCACCTCTGAACACAAGATGGTGTCCTTGAGTCCCACTGTTGCCTCTGATGTGTATCAATCCCATTTATCCAAAGAAAAGAGATTTGGTATGAGGGCCAAAGCTTTTTAAAAGGCTGTTTAAAAGTGATTTAAGGTGCCTCTTACCTTTACTTCCTCCCCATTTTGGCTGTCCTCACCCTGCAGTTTTTCTCTCAGTTTCCCCAGCTCTGCTCGCAGGTTGCCCATCTCCTGCTCCTTGGTTTGCAGATACGCCTCTAACTCCACCTTCTGCTCGATCAGTGCCTTCCCCTGAGCCTCAACAACGGTGATCCGGTGCCGCAGGTCATGGTTAATTTTCATTAATCTGTTCTGTTGCTGCTGAAGCTGCAAAACATTGATGCAATAAGGTTGTCATCCAGTCAGCCACCAGCCATGATGGCCAACTCTCAAACATCACGTTAAAGAAAAAGTAGCGGGCTCCTGTTGAATTTAATTTGGAAAATTCTCCCCCCACCCCCAGATTAGTTTTTTTTTAAATATGTAATTATCTACTGCAGTTGCAGCCACCAAAATTTAATTGGTTTCTAGAGTAAAGAAGCATTTTTCCTCTAGCACAAGGAATTCTCCAGCTAAAAGCAAAACCATCACTTACAATATTACGTTTCAAAAAAGCAAAGTTCAAGGACAGGGTGGCTTACGGGATTTTGAATCAAATCTTAGCCCAGAGTAGAAGAGAGAAAGACAAGACAGAGGAATCCTTACTATTCAGTTCATATTACAGGTGCTTTGCTTTGAGCTCTCAAGCTCTCTCACAGGGCAGGATGTGACCTGCTGGCCATTGTATGGAGAGCACCAGTTTGAAAGGCCCCAGCACCTGCCAGAGGCACTTGGGCAGAGCAGAGATCGCCTGGGTCTGGCCCTCACTAGCACCAGGGAACTCCCATGGCCTAAGGACATGAGGCAGTGTGAGGAAGGGAAGCGAAATATGGGTAAGGAGGTCATTCCTCCTGACACAGAAAGAACCAAGACATCATGTGATTCCCAAAGTCACAGCGGAGCCTGTGATTCATCTGACTAAACCCGGATCCCTTGTGCTGTGGTCCCCAGGGCCACCCAACCTCTCAGCGACCTCCTGCTCACTGCTGGCAAACATGTGACCTGGGTGGGACTCAGGCCCCTTCCCGTGCAAAGAAGTAATCCACATGGCATCCCTGGCGTGGGAGTGCACGTGTGGAGGCCCTGCTGCCAAACGCTGCACAGACTGCGTGTAAAATGCACAGCGGCCCGCTCATCTACAGCAGGTATCTCGGCGCGGTGGAGGCACGGGGGTGCCAAGGAAGTTTGCACTGCCAAAGCAGGGAGAGATTCCAGAAGCCGGAGAAAGTTACCTGTGCTGTTCCCATGAAAGGGGAGAGGTATCAGGTCTTTAAAGAAACAAACAAAATGACCTGCCCTTCCTCCACCTTCCTCTCTCGTTACGCTGGTTCCCAGTCATGTTTCAAGTGCGCCTGGTCCTTCTGAAGGCAGCAGAGCGTGTGTGTCTGCACCAAAGACTGCCTCATCATTTTGGACACTCCATAGTTATGCAGGACGCTTCAGTTACTGGACTAATAATCTGGCATTGCTGACAAATTCTACTTTAATTTAAAACTTGAAACGAGGCTATGGAAGTATGGGTGAGAAAGAAGAGAAATAGGAAGACTAAGAGCCACTTACAGCCTCTACATCCTCATTTTTAAGCCCGAGTTCCCGATCCTTTGCTCTGATTTCATCCCGCTGTTTATCTACCACTTCCTTCAGCTTCTTCATGACTTGCCGTTCTCTCTCTGACATTCCTGGTTCAAAAAAGAACACAGAAAACAAACTAAGGACAATCAGGAGCTGTTGAAACAGAAAAATTATGGTAAGAAATATTTAGGTAAAGGCTCTGGAAGTTGCCTGCTGGTAGAGGAGCTGTTGGAAGATGCTTTGAAAGTTAATTCAAGGATAACAGAGAACACAGATGACACAATCCACTCCATAAATCCGCTGCACAAAAACTCCTTAAAAAAAGAACTGATGGTCCTCAGAAACATTTATAACAGTGGAGTGACACTGTTACATCTTGCTACCTCAGTAGTTTTACACCAGTGTTCACACTATGCCCCAGGGAGCTTGGTTATCTGCGTGATAATCTGTAGAATCAGCTGGCCAAGACCCTGTGAAAATTGTAAAAAAGATGGTTGGAATCCTCAGCAAGATCTAAATAACATGTCGGTATTGTGGATTGCATCTAGATCCAAACCAGCTGAGGTGCGCTGGACTGGAATGATTTTATGTTGAAACACAGTGTTGTGTTGGGTAAGAGGGAGATGAAGCAGGATCCTCAAAGGGTGCCCCCACTCTCAATCTAGAGCCAAAATTTAGCCCGGATTATGGTCATATATTTTCTTCTCATGTTTTGCAACCCTTTCCCCATCCTATTGTGTGATAATTCATATTTAGAAGAACTGTACTTCAGAGAAAAATACTACATGGCATTTCACTTGTAAAAGATGTTTGGAACATTGCCAAGAATCCAACATTAATCCTGTTTGAAAATAAATAAAGGATTAGATTAACCTGAAATCTGGCCAACGAATCAAACCCAGGGTCTACTGCTGTCTTGTTCTATTACCTTTGGCGAAGTAGTTACTTGGGCGCTCAGCTTCCTCCATCTACAAACTGCGAATGGTGATAATTCACGTATCCCTCAAGGTGGCTGGAAAGCCACTTCCTTTTTAATATATTAAAGCATTTCCCACATCCTACATCAGAAATACGCTGCATACACATCGAACGCGTCCAACCAGCCAAGTCTCTATTTTCTAACATTATCTCAGACTTCCTGGTTACGTTCTTCCCTCAGCAGAGAAATCCAAAGTTGCTCCCATAAGAGACCGTAGGCAGCGTGCCTTTAGGAACTCCAGCTTACAGAGGGTCTACGGTTTGAACTGATGGATAATACAGTAGAGCACGACAAACCTGAGAGAGACAGAGAAAGGGAGTAACTCTTTGGTGGATGTGTGCTCCTGCAGCAGCTGTGGATTCCTATACAGGCGTAAAAGCGTACTCCTGCAAACAGAGGGAACGGCAGCAATCCCTTGTTGCTAAAGGACCTAGAATCCCCCGGAGTTATGGCACAGCAGAGAACAAGTAACCACTCTGCTGGGAAAAGGACTGGTGATCGTGGCTGGCTGGGAATTTGGTGCAGGCCATATTCCTGCAAACCCCAGAAAAGAGCTGCGAGCGATATGGTGTTCACATTATAGTATTACATTCTCAAAGTTTTTAATTCTGTGGTAAGTCTGCCTACTCTGTTTCTGGAGCCTGGTCCTTATCATATCTCCGCTCTAGGTGCACTAAGTTCTAGTTCTTTTTAGGATAATTTTAATTCTTCACTGTGATAACAGCTCATACCCACCAGGGAGGACAAGTAAACACTGACATATACTGCTACTCAACTCTTGTAAAAAGACCCACAGCCTGCTGTCACAACACAGGTCTGGCACACTGCTGTATCCACAATCCCTGCTATAGCTTCCTGGATCCACCCTCTGCAGCCAGTCTCAGGGCTGGGGCCTAAAACATCAGCTGTATTTAAAAAAAATAAATCCAAAACTTTGCCTTGAAGTAGGGAAGAACTGCAGTGAAACTTTAGACTGGTGGTGTCACTCCCAATAGGAACTAGGAATAGTGAGTGCAGCTATATTAATTAGTACTTGTGAAGTGCTTTGAGATCTCTAGATAGCAGGTGCTATTTAAAGAATAAAGTACCATTTCGGTACTGACTGCTTTTCCTCCCACTGTGCTCATTTTTCTCCCTAGCATTTGGTGAGCATAAAAGACTTTGATTGCCTGCGCAGATCACTACATTATCCTTTTTATTTTAGGAGGAGGGGAAAGGAAAGGTGGGAAGTGTTTGTGAAACAATCACAACTTCTTCCATTTCCTTAGGCAAAGGGAAAGAGGAGAGGGAAATCACTAAATGCCCCAGATGTAAAGTAATTATCTCTAAATGATTCAAAGGCTAATATCTGCAAGATCTTAAATGGCACACCCAGCTGGCTTCCCTGGGCCTATGAGCAGCTTCCTGTGAATTGCTGTGATCATAGCATTGTTTGAGCAAGAGAAAGGAAAGCAGTTGAAAAAAAAAAAGGAAAAAAAGGGAAAAGAAAAAGAAAAAAACCTCCTAACTCATCATTTATATTTAGGGAGACCTGTTTACTGTTATGTTTATACAACATCTATCACGACAGGCCAAAGTGCCGGTCAGGGCCTGTGGCACTATACCACTGCCTAAATATTCAGAAGAGAAGTTTGCCTCCACTTTTGAAAGGGAACTGTGGGTTCCTCTGCACAAGAGGCTCAGGCAGCTGTTGACGTTGTGCTGCTTGTCTGCATTACCGCAGCCAGCCTGAGGGAGCTGCTTGTCCTGTTTGACGCACACCGGGTCGGGTTTGCTTGTGGCACATTAGGAGGATATTCCAATCATGCAGCACCGTGAAGCAGTGCTCAGTTTGAGCTTGGGAGGAGCAGCATTAATGGATGTTGCAGACTCATCTTTAACCCCTCCTGCGTATTTCGTATTCTGCTGCACGTCCTTCTGCTCTGCTCAGACTCTCAGTAGATGCCCTCTATGCGGAACACTCCTGTCCAGATAGGGGTGCATCTGCCTCTCACAAACGCCTTCATTATGCTGAAGTGAGGCTCTGTGAACTCTGATGTGACTATTAACAAGGATTGAATCTCAGAGTCTCGCACACCCAAATCACTGGCCTGTGTTGCCGGTGCTAAATATAACTCCTTTAACTGGTGAGTAAGCAGCAAGCTGTTAATCCCAGGGGGTAGCCACTAAGGGGAGACATGATCACAATACTAAATTGTGCTGAGATATGAAGACTAGAGACTGGTTGAAGTTAGTCCAGCTAACAAAGTATTCAGCTTGAAAACCTGCCTCTGTAGCCTCTACACGTATCGTATCAAAGGATGGAGACTGAAAAAAAGCAGCATGACCGCTTTTTGACACTATCCAAACAAGTAATTTGAGCCAAATCTATCCCCGTTCATTAATGACAAAATTTCCTAAAAGGAAAACAGTTGGGTTTGAGATAATAGGTCCCAATAATAAGACGGGGTTGCTATAAATTAATGTGATTTGACTTAAACTGATGATTTTGGCCAAAGAACATTAGTGATCCCAGAATCTGATCTCTGGCATGGGCTTATGGGTTTTGTTTGTGTTATTATACTTGGGTAGACACAGTAAAAATAACATGAAAAGCATGCCTGGCATTTGCTTGGCTAGCTGAATGTGAAGAGTACAGCTATATTTAAATACAAGCACACGAGCTGCAGTGAGCTGGATACCCTCTGGAAGAAAGAAAGAAAAAAAAAAAGATAAAACAAAGGGGAAGTTGGTTCTTTGTAACAAGATGTCATAGTCTTCATGGTCCATGACTCATCACTGCCATTTGGAAATTTTGCATGGACTTTGCAAGGCTGATGTTGAGCTACTTCTTTGCCATCAACTGACTCCTAAATTGCAAGCATTGCATTTGCTTTAAAAAAAAGTGGTGACCTCGAGACGTTTACCAACTTTTACTTTTTGAAGATTTCATTATACTCCTTCCCAGGGCAAGCAAGCAGTACTCAGCCTCTGGGAGAAAGTACGTGCAACTTCCGCAGTGTTGGACAGTTTCATCCAACTACAGCAAGCCTCCATCTAATCCCAGCCTCTGGTGTCTGGAAAAGGATATCCCTTTGTTCCTAACCCTTTATTGGAGAGCTGCAATGGCTCGGCTGTGTGGTCTGGTTTTCAGATTGGCCAGTGGCTTTGCACAGTACACACAGGACACTAGCCTTTTGCGGCAGCCATGACTTTACTGAAAAACCAGAACCTGCTGTGAAAGTGGAGCTATGGCTTGAAGCAGCAGAGCAGAGTCCTGGCCATGTACAAATAGTTCAGAAAGCCACCCACTTCCAGACTGACTCACCATCACAGGCAGGTTTTGCTGCTGGAGCGACGCTGTTACCGTTCTCAGCTGCCCGCCCCATGTCTCAGCTCAAGCTGCCTCATCCCCAAAGCTGCACAATCATTTTTTTCAACTCCTCGGTTTAAAGCCCCACGATGGACTCAGTATCCAGCAGCCTCAAATTATGTGCTATGAACCGTGGAGGAAATGGAGATCTGTTCCTCTGCCCCTGCTCTTGGGAAAGGGCTATTTGCTGAGCTGTAGGTGAGAACTGAGGACGGCAATTGTTTCAGTCGCTGCAGTGAAATCTACCTGTACTTGCAGGAACCTTATGTCTTGAACTTCTTTCTACGTCAGGAAAGAAGTTGCCCACAAATTGGTTGTCAACTCTTTAGGATTCACCCACTCCCTGGATTATAAATAATAAGTCTATGGATTTATATACATAAATCTCTAAGACCTGACAAGATGCATCCCAGACACCTGAGTGAATTCACTGACGTAGTTGTCAAGTCACACTCCATGATATTTGAAAAGTTGTAGCAGTCAGGTGAAGTCCCCAGTGACTGGAAAAAGGGAAACATTGCACCCATTTCTAAAAAGAGTAGAAAGGAGGACCCTGGGAACTACTGACCTGTGAGCCTCTGTACCTGGGAAGATCATGGAACAGATCCTCCTCGGAGCTATGCACAGGCACATGGAGGACAGGAAGGGGATTCAAAACAGCCAGCATGGCTTCACCAAGGACAAGTCCTGCCTGACGACCTCGTGGCCTTCTGTGATGGAGTGACTATACCAGTGGACAAAGGAAGAGCTATGGATGTCATCTATCTGGACTTCTGTAAGGCCTTGGACATGGTCCCCCACAACACCTTGCTCTCTTAATTGGAGACGTATGGATTTGATGGATGGACTGTTCAGTGGATGAGGAATTGGTTGGATGGTCACATCCAGAGGGTGCTGGTTAACGGCTCCATGCCCAGATGGAGATCGGTGACAAGTGGTGTCCCTCACGGGTCCGTACTGGGACCAGTACTGTGTGATATTTTCATATAGAGAGTGGAATCGAGTGCACTATCAGCAAGTTTGCGGATGACACCAAGCTGAGTGGTGGGGCTGATGCGCCTGAGGGACGGGATGCCATCCAGAGGCACCTGGACAGGCTCGAGAAGTGGGTCCATGTGAACCTGAGGTTCAACAAGGCCAAGTGCAGGGTCCTGCACCTGGGTCAGGGCAATGCCCAGTGTCAACACAGGATGGGGGACGAAGGGATGGAGAGCAGCCCTGCCAAGGAGGACTCGGGGGCACGGGTGGATGAAAAGCTGGACATGAGCTGACAATGTGTGCTCACAGCCCAGAAGGCCAACCACATCCTGGGCTGCATCACAAGAAGAATCGCCAACAGGGCGAGGGAGGGGATTCTGCCCCCCTACTCCGCTCTGGTGAGACCCCACCTGGGGTACTGTGTCCAGCTCTGGAGCCATCAGCACAGGAAAGACATGGACCTGTTGGAATGAGGCCAGAGAAGGGCCGCGGAGATGATCTGAGGGCTAGAGCCCCTCTGCTGTGAGGACAGGCTGAGAGAGTTGGGGTTGTTCAGCCTGGAGAAGAGAGAGCTTATCCCCTGGATAAGCTCCAGGGAGACCTTATTGCAACCTTCCAGTATTTAAAGGACACTTATAAGGAAGAGAGGGACAAACTTTTTATCAGGGCCTGTTGCGATAGAGCAGAAGGGGTAATGGTTTTAAACTAAAAAAGAGGGAAGATTTAGACTAGATATAAGGAAGAAATTCTTTACAGTGAGGGTGGTGAAACACTGAGCAGGTTGCCCAGAGAGGTGGGAGATGCCCCATCCCTGGAAACATTCAAGGTCAGGTTGGACTGGGCTCTGAGCAACTTGATCTAGTAGAAGATGTTCCTGCTCATTGAGGGGGGGTTGGACTAGATGACCTTTAAAGGTCCCTTCCAACCCAAACTATTCTGTGATTATAAATCTCTTCACTTATTCTACGTTGGCTATAAGTGCTAAACAAGTGAGGGAACACTAAAGGCAGGTAAACCAAGTAAAATCAGTGTCTCTATTCTTGGAGACTGTCATGATATTCTCTTAGAATATCTCCATATGGTGGACTGATAATTCAGACAAAGAAATCTTGATTTCCTGCTGTACAAACACTTATCCTGAATAAATCAACAGCTGCACTTATTTTTGTGCATAATGATGCAAAATAAACATTGCTGAATTGATTATACTATTTGTATTAGAAAACATAAGACAGGCTTAAGAATGTTTTTTGCAAAGTGCGAACTAAAAAGAAAAAAAAAGTGACAGACCAAAAAGTGAAGCTAGACTTTACTTTCAGAGATGCTTCTCAGACAAATATAAAGTTGTTCAGGCTTTTCTTTCACTCTTACCCCCACCTCTTATCATGTCTTCAGTATCACCATGTATTCAGAGATTTTCTATTCAGGTAGGGAAAAAAAGCAAACACCAAACCCCCCAAACCCATACCTGCATTAATCTATAGGAAAAAAGCCAGAATATCCAGTCAAAATATTTTGATAAAGTATTGCTTTTTATAACAAAAGCAAGTACTGAATTTGAAGTATCAAACTTGCCTTCATGCTTCTGAAATTCCTCTTCTGTGAAATTAATGTCTTTGTGAGACAAGTTTGTCATCAGTTGTTTATTCTCCTCCTGCAGCTGTGCAATTTGGGTAAGAAGGTCCTGCGCTTCCCCTCTCCAGACATCCTCCACCAGTTCTAATTCCTAAAGGGTAGACCGGGACAACACATTTATATTTTTAAACATGTTAAGAGTCTTTGACTGGACTATTTACAGATCAAACTAGTCACAACCCTACTATGATTCTTACAGAAAACAATTAAATGAGACTACTTTGAATTTCTTAGAAGACATCTACTTTTCTAATGCCAGCATCAAGGAACTAAGAATCAAAGTTTCCTTAGGCTACATGCTGAATGTAAATACATGAGGAGATAATTCCTGATGCAAACATTTTTGACATCCAAGTTACCCAGTTTGCTGTGAGGACCAGATTAAGGAGACTGTTGTGTTAGGCAAGATAACAAAACATGAGCAAGAGTTACCTCCTGTTATAAATGCCCCAAAGACACCCCATAGCGTGGGTCAGGGTAGTCAGCGTCAGGCATGCTCATTTTGAAAGAGTAGCATCTCTAGTCTAAATTTCTGTTATGAAACATAAGCGTAAAAGAGTGCATGATACTGTGCAGCAAACTCGGAGCTCCCAGTCCACATGGTAAACACAAAACTGCGTTGCTTCTTATGTAAATTGTTCTATATGGAATGTCTTGAGTGGCATCTATGTTAGCAGCATCGAGACCAATCAAAACAACTCCCATTTGTTAGGACGCCGTGTGTCAAGAGCAGCTGTCACCAATCCCCATAAAGGTCAAATTAGGACAAAAAGTATAAGGTCCTCAAGGAAAAACAGTTGCATTTAGGGCTTTACTTGTTCCAAAAACCTTTGCCGTAAATCATACTTCTGCAGTGGGGGGCATTCTCTGCTCCGTTTTCATGTGTGTGCTTCAAACAAAAAAAGCTGCATGCAAATCACTGGAGCCAGGCTGAGTCACTTGCTGACTTTTACATTCATCCAGCATGCCCCTTTCCGACCTAACAACAAACCACATTCAGACAACATCCCCGCCAAGCACAGCTCTAGGCTAAAATAAGCTCTGCTGAGAGATTAAAGGATAGCTTTCTGCTTTGAATGTATGCTCTGATAATGGGAAATCATGTTCCTATTGACTTTTAGGTCCAAATGCCATTTTGTTGCAGCATTTATTACTGTATTGCTGTCATTTTATAATGCTTCCTAAAAGCTTTGCAGAAAACACTACATGACCAATAGATTACAAGTAACATATAGGCATTGTAAGCTATGCAGACTTAATTATTAAGTAAAGAAAATTTCACAAATTGCCTCTATTTTACTTGAAACTCTTTATCTTTAGAGAAAAGCAAATCTGTAATGAAACTTCATATTGCCAAATACCTAGACTATTTACAGTGATGCTGCATATTACAACTCTGTAGCTAAAATAACATGCTGACCTAGTTTAGATAATAAACCAGCACACTCATCAGTTATAAGCATACTGATAAAAACAAAATAGAACACACACAAAACCATTTATCTGTGGCCACTTTGTAAGCACACAGCTATATTAAGGTTTGCCTAGGCAAACTTTCTTATTTATTGCTACTGAAGAGCCCAATGAATTGGAGCAGAAATTAACTTCTGAACCCTCATTAGTAGAGGCATCAGACATATCAGCCAGCTCAGGAAACTCCAGGCAGCGCTAAGCCAGGTTTGTAGGCAAAACAGATTCACATCTAAAGATTTTAAGTTCTAAAAATCTCAAACTGATTCTTCCAAGGATCACTACAAGCTTGTCTGGATTGGTTTTGGTGGCTTTTGCATCACAACTATTTCTCAGTCTCTGGCTTTTTCTGCCTACCAGTACCTGTCCTGTGAAAGAGTTAGGTCTTCAAACCCTCACACTGGAAGACAGATGGATGTGACACTACTGTTCTACATGGACACGGTGCACTGGGAATCAACTCAATTAAAAAAAAAAAAAAGTACATATTATGTATTTTATTTTCCCAGTTAAAATATATTTCCACCAAAGTTTTGTCTGGCTTGTCTGAGCACTCCACGAGCCATTTTGTGACTATCAGAGAAGCAGGCAGAGCGGAGATGGTTAATTGGCGGGGGTCAGATGACATCTGTCAAATACAGTGTTACACAGCTGAAATGTTTAGGAAACTTTTTAACACCTGTATGAACTTCAGAAGCCTCTACAGGGAACATCAACTTGTACAACTATACTGGGTGTTGCTAACGCGCCCAGTTCAGTATCCACTTCACCAGGCAGCATTCTGTAAATAGCTGAGATAAAGCAATACTGTTGACTGGGAATACAGTGGTCTCTGTGCAATCAGTGGGGAGCTCTGACTTAAGGCAGCTCCTCCCGGAGGTGACATGCCCTCAGAAAACCTCCTGGCAGCGAGGGCTCAGGAAGAGCCGATTTGATTCTAGCAGAGGGCCCGAACACAGTATGGGACCAGCACAACAGACCACCCACTTGCCTCAAAGTCAGATCTGTTAGAAGGGCAAAGGCACAAGTTTGGTACACGTACTTCCACCGATTCTCTAGGCCGCCTTCCTCATCCTCTGGAGACTTGCCAGGGCTTTATACGTTAAAAAACTTTTACCATCCTTTTCAGAGTTGAAGCCCTGAGACTTCTGCAAAATGTTGCAGGCATTACCCTGGATTTTCTGTATGCTAAGCGAAAGTCCCCTAGCTGACTCTTTTTAAAACATAAAACTTGAATTTATTTAAGTCAACTCTCGAAGCTTGAGGTTTCTCTTCCAGAAATTCCCTGTCTCCTCTTCATTGTGAATCTGTGTGTGCAAAGAGGAATGGCACGACACAGAAGTGATGATTTAGCACAGTCGCTGACCAGAAGAACCATTTCTTTAAATCCATTATCTGGATGGTTTAAAGAGTAGATCTGCCACTTCCACTGCAGTAAGCAGAGCAGCTCATGCTGTCCTGCCCCATGAAAGTAACAGGATACGGGAAATGATCTCTACCTTGGGATTTCATGGGAGTGGGGTCAGGGAACACTATGACCACCCCAGATCAAGCCAAGGGACAGCATCTTGCCATCAGAGGGTGGAGCAGGAGTGTGGGAGAGCATTCTTCCCTACCCTTCAGCTCTCACACTGCCCTGAAATCACTTGGTGCTCCATCTCTCTCCTGCTACTGGCCTACCCACTGCCAGGAAGACTAGACTGCTAAATCATGCACGGCTCTGGAGAGAAAAGTGTATTATTGTCAGTGACCTCTCCTGGCCTAGCAGGAAGCAGCGCTATCCTCTCAGGAGAGGGGATGGAGCAGGAGTCCTAACCGGAGAGACACAAGGGGAAGGAAACGCAGTGACTGGGGAAGGGGTGGAGGAAGGAAACTTCCAGGAGGGAAAGAAAAGAACCCAAACAACCAAAACAACACACCCAAACCCTCAGCGAGGCTCAAGCAGCATCCACGCGGAGCCCGTGAGCCCGCCCGGGCCGTATCCCAACGCCCGCCCGCCCGCCCGCTGCCCACCGGCCCCGCACCGCAGCCTCCCTCTTTG
>VZSF01002155.1:13308-23761 GCA_013398295.1 Chionis minor | reverse complement strand
GTGTTTAAACTTGGCCGGGCGGCGTGAGAGGAGAGGCGGCGGCGGCGGCGGGCGGTCCGGGGGAGGCCCCGCGCATGCCCCGCCGGGCTGCGGGCGGTGCGGCCCGGCCCCGGCGCTTTCCCCGAGTGGGGGGAGTCGGGGCGCTCCCCGCGCCGGCGGAGAGGAGCCGCAGCCAAAGCGGGGGGGGCTCTTCCCTGGCTGCTTCAGCGGCCGGATTCCTCCCGGTACCGACCTCTGCCCACGGCTTCGCCCCCCGGGGGTGTCAGCCGCGCCTGCGAGGGGGGCAGAGCCACACCCGCGCGTGTCGGCGATGGCGGGTCGCACCTCCACGGAGCCCAGCACCGAAGCGGGTCCGCAGCGGCGGCAGGGCCGTACCGGTGTGTCTCTGTGCCCGAGAGCGAGAGCAGCGCCCGTGTCCAACGCTGACTCGTACGGTACCGGGATAGAAGGCGATCCCCTGCTCCGAAGGAGGAGGAAGGCTGGCGGGTGGCCGCAGGCGAACGTCGTGGGGCCGACAAGTCATCCCACAAGGGTCTCACCTGGCAGCTGGCGCGGCATCGGGGTCTGTGGCCCTCGCTCCACAAGAGCAGGGCAAGAGTCTTCATGCCAGGACACGCGCTCAGGGCGCATGGGGAGATTTCATACGTACGAGTTTGCTGGAAGGGATCCACTTATGGAGGAATTTCAACCGAAGCCAAAATGTATTTTTGCAGGTTAAGTTTTTCGGTAGTTTTTGCCTTCAAAACACGTGGTTGAAGTTTTAAATGTTCGTCTTGCAGTGTTTAGTAAGAGGTACTCTGAAAGAGTCTTTAGAGATTAATTAAATGCGCCCTGAAATTATTTTAGGTCCCAATCCCGCCACTTGCTGCGTGGCAGTGGAGGAATAACACATTGTCTTGGCAAGATACTATGAATAATGTCAAACACTGGAACTAATCAGGGGAAATAAAACTGGAGCCAAGCTTGAAATGACTGAGACACGCAGCATGTTGTGAACACAGCACCAATTCTCTATTTTTGGCAGATGTAAAGTGCCCGTGCAAGGGAATGGGAGGCATGAATGGCGTGAAACGCAACACTGTGACATGCAGAGAAACTTTTTCACACAAAACTGCCAATATCTCATTCTGTCACAAGTTACAGAATTTCACTCTTCCTCATGCACTGCCGCAGACACTCATCTTCACCCAGCTGCCCGGCCAGGACAGTAACAAAACACTCTCCAAACATCTGAGTTTGACATTCAGTTGCCTAACTTACAGTAATAATCGATGATATTCTATGAAAACATATCTACTTGTTGGTCATGAAATTTATTGCCAAAATTGAACACCACAGGATATTGCACAAAGTTCCAGAGGGACCGTGAGGACGAATAATGGCGTAGTCATCCTTTCCTGGCACAGATGGCTTACGACAGCGCGGAAGGGGTAGCAGAATGAGCAGAGCATTTGGAGAACACTCTGCAGTACCTCAGGGGAACAGATACACTGTGAAATCACCATTTTGTCCGAGTTAGACATGAGGAAAGAGTTCATGCCATCAGGATTTAGTATTAAATGAGTTCCCACTGTTATATACAAATGCACGTGTACGAAAAAAAATAATACTTTAGAGAACGTGCTAGCGGCAAGACTAAAACTGCTTTGAGATCGATGAAAAAACAGCGCAGCAGTTTATGCTATGGAAAGCAGTAGATTCAAGGTTGGCTTGATCCAAACTCATTGGAAACAATGGAAATTTTCGGTGAGTCATGAGGAGAGAGGTCCCTCTTCCAGTCACGAATGTGACCTGCAACTCCTCAAGTTCGTGCTTCTCTTGCCAAAAGCCTTCCCTTCCACACGTGTCCACACCCTGCGCCTGTGCTAGCGCACCCGGCTCTGCTAGCTCAGAACTGGCAGCATGAGTCAGACGAGCAGAATTTACTTTGTCATACAACTGAAGAGACAAATGCAACACCTGAGGAGCGGCAGGAGTACGATAACCAGCGCTCGCTTGGCAAACCCGAGCGCATAAACGTTTCCCTAGGAAGGCAGGTTGTGCTTTAGCCTTTAAATCTTCTGCAGATAATTAAAAGAGCTAGTCGTGAAAACAAACTCAAGTCCTCAAGCTCAAGCACGACCTTCTCTGTTTCTGACTGGAATTTTTAACTGAAAATTAGCATTTAAGCCGGACCACGCAAGGAAGGGCTTTTTATGCACAGTCTCGGGCGAGGCAGAGGCCTACCGGGTACCTCGACTTGTGTCGTTTTGTGCGCGATGAGCAGCCCCCGAGCCGGGCTGCCCCCTGGCCTTCTGGCCCGTTACCGGCCCCCAACGCTCCACCTCGCCGTAGCAACTTCGGGTTTCCCGGGCTCCAGCACCGGCTTCGCCCGCGCTGCCGCCGCCCTCCCGCCCAAATCACCTCAGGCATCGCCCCGCCCCCGGTGGCCAGGCCGGGCCCCACCCCCTCAGCCGCCCACCCAATGCCGTTCGTCGCGCCGCTCTTTCTGACGGGCCAGCTCTCCCCGCCTCGCCCCGATTGGCCCCTCGCTGCCGCGGCTGTGCCCCCACTGCGTGCTCATTGGTTTCTCCTGAGGGCGGGGCCCCGCCTCCTGCACCGCGCGGTCGCCGCCCTCAGGGTTTAGGCGGTCGCTTTCTGGACGGTCCCTTAACGGCCGCCGTAGCACAGGCCGTACGTGGCATTGGGGCCGTGCCGGCCTATGAGCGGCGGCCCCGTGCCCCGGAAGGGGCGTGGCTCTAGCCGGAAGTCCCCCTCCCCTTTTCCTGCTGGCCCGCCGCTCGGTGCCCCCTCCCGCTGGGCTCCGCCATGTCGCCGGTGCGGGCGGTGCTGGCGCTGCTGGCCGCGCTGGCGGCTCCGGCTGCCGCCTACTTCGTCAGCATCGACGCGCACGCGGAGGAGTGCTTCCTGGAGCGGGTGCCGTCCGGCACCAAGATGGGGCTTATCTTCGAGGTGGCGGAGGGGGGATTCCTGGACATCGACNCCGCCGCCGCCGCCGCCGCGGGGCTGCCCGGGGCCGGGTCCCGCGCTTGTCCTCCGCCGCCCGGGGGGAGGCCGCGGGCAGCCCCGGGAGCGGCCTGTGGAGCTCGGGGGGGAGGGGGGGCGAACAGCGACTTGAGGGGGGGCACGGAACCGTCCGTGAAGTTCGGGACGGTCCCGTCGGGTCGCGGGGGTTCCGTGCGGCGGGCTCGCCGTCGGCCTGTCGGGCTCCCCGCCCGGCGGGAGCGGGCCTGGCGCCGAGGCTGGGCCATCCCGGGGTGGGCGAGGTGCCGCTCCCGGGGGTCGCGTTCCCTGAGGCCGCTTGTTGTCTCTGGTGTTGGCGCAGAAGGCGGCCTTCCTGCTTTCCCAGCCGCTCTTTTGAGGTTTCCTTCCTTATTCTGCTCGGTGCGGTTTTGTCCAAGTAAACTGTTTGGTGGGAAGAACGGCCGGGGTTACTCTTTACCAAAATGTTTTGCATGTCCTGGGAGCAGCCTGTCTCCCCTTGAATGAAAAGGTGTCAATCCGGTTGATTGGCCCCTTGGAAGTTGTAGGTAAGTCCTTTCCTTCAATGAGGCATCAAATCAGTTGGAGAATAGGAAATAAGAATTCCTTTCATCTTGGTGAAGAGCAGGTAGTTGTTTGTTTGGGATAACTTAAACATGAGAGAGTCAATGCTGAGGGCCCCTGTCTATATAATAGTTTGAAATTACACAGTTCTTTAATACAAAATAGAGTCGGGAAGCTGGGAAATCCCATTTGGATGTTGCTAGTGGAAGCTCAGCAGCTGCATTTGGTGGCCTGGAAGCTTTAAGATCACAGTGACCCTGAGCACTCGATACTCAGGCCCTT
Source organism: Chionis minor (assembly GCA_013398295.1). NCBI lineage: Eukaryota > Metazoa > Chordata > Aves > Charadriiformes > Chionidae > Chionis > Chionis minor. The sequence goes on along the minus strand of VZSF01002155.1, from coordinate 19,933 downwards.
GGTCCCTTTGAAACGGCAACTGCCACAGCGCACAACTGTGTCTAAAGTAGTATTGACGTGTGGGAGAATGTCTTTTTTTTCTTATTGTTTTCCTTCAAACATCAGAGAGAAGGTTTCCCCTGCAGTTTTAAATTTGTTTAACAGGGCTGTTGATAGCTTATGGTTTACTTGTTCTTGAATGCTTCTTATCTTGTATACGGAAGGTCAGTAATCTTGGCCAGTGAGAGAGGCTTTTGCATGGCTTTCTTTACCAAGAAGTTCTGTTGTTGGTTTATGTGGTTTTTTTAAGGTTTCTGTGCAGAAAAATGTATTGCCACTTTTGAGTTGTGGGAGGGAAAGTATGAAGAATGCCAACCAGTCAGATTACAGATAGTGTTTGTAAGTCTGACTGGATAACTTGAGAATATGCATGCAGTGCGGTAACAACAGTGTATTTATAACCACTGACTTTTAATAAAATTTATAATATTTTGTTTTCCCCATCCAGATTACAGGGCCTGATAATAAAGGAATCTATAAAGGCGATCGAGAGTCCAGTGGAAAATACACATTTGCCGCCCACATGGATGGAACATACAAGTTTTGCTTTAGCAACAGAATGTCCACCATGACTCCCAAGATAGTGATGTTCACTATTGATATTGGGGAAGCTCCAAAGGGGCAAGACATGGAGACAGAAGGTGAGAGAGACTTCTGGGAAAAACATAGTTCTGACTCGGGAGCTTTTCCCTACGTGCATGACTTCTGAACTTGACTAGGATTCTCAGAATTCCTGTTTCTTCAGGCTGTCTATTTAGCTGTTCTCCTGCACAGCTAAAATGGATATGGATGTTTTTAGACCTCGTTGCACAAGTTAATGCAAAGTCACCAGGGAATCACTTGGCCATCTGCGGAAACTAATGCTTTCATCCTTTAGTCTTTCCATCAGTTTCATGCTCTGATTTCTAGTTTGCTCAGCAGTACGTAGACTACTACAGGCGTTAGTTGAGCTCTTTGATAAACGTGCTAATATAAAAATTTTCTCTTAGCTGTGTAAATGACTATTTTATCTGCAGCCTTTTGTCCTGTACTTGTGTTCATCTCTTACACTTTTCTCTAGGTGGTGGAGATACCTGGGATGGTATGTGTACTGCTTTTTGAAAGCTCATTAGCATCTTGTCTTTTGCATATGTTTATTCACTAACAGCTAACGTTTGCTTTTTCTCTGTAACATTTGTTTGTAGCATGAGAATGTCTTTTTAATAAACTACATAAAAGGTCTGATTCTGAGCAATGCTGAGCACCTGCAAGCTTTCATCGAGAGATTTACATACCTCGCAGCTCTTGGGATCAGGTCCTTGAACTGTCCATGACAGTTTGTCTTCAGGTGGTTATTTGTGGCTAACAGAAGACTTAGTTGGGAGGTTTAGGGGAAATTAAACTAAAACCTTGGACATCTAAGAACACTGGATATTTTAGACGGCGTTTGCTTTTTGTTGCTAAAATCGGTGTTGAATAATCAAAGGCTTTTGAAAGCAATAAGTTTCTTCTAGGTTATTAGTTACCAGTGTTACAAGGGAAAAAAACTTTAAACTTGTAATTTGCTGTAAAACAAATAAATGAATGTATTGGGTAACAAGTTCTAAAGTTTTATTTAGAAATCACCAACTGTAGCTAGAAAGGCAATAAATTCTTGTTTGCTATTTTAGCAAGTAAATAACTGCATTGAGTGCTTGATATCACTTAAGTAACAAATTCCTAACTTTTGATTTTTTTTCTTTTTAAAAGACTCAGTTAAATCTTTTATTGAGTCTGAATGCATCTGTTGTAAAGAATATTAGTGCAGCTTTAAATTTTAAGGCAAACACTTTTTCTTGAGTGTATTTTTTTGGAGTGGCTTTAAACAATCCCCGCAACTGTAATTTCATCTCTTGCTTAAAAACTGCGCTTATTGCAATGACCCAGTTGGTGGTAAAAGTAAGGGATTTACAATATTAGCAAAGTGAGTGTGGCTTGCACAACTCTCTAAGATTTTAGTTGTAACTTTTATGAGTGTTATTCTCTGGTTCTCTTTTTGACTGTTCCCCATAAGATGTGCATTTTGAATAGCTTTATTTTCAGATTATGATCTGAAACATGTAATTTACAAATAAAATCATAATAAGGCAGCTTCGAAGTCAAGTATGTCCCTTCAGTGGAAAATGTGTTGGGTTTTGTGACTTTTCTAAGGAGAGGTGATTGCCTAGGGTGTGTCTGTGGAATGATATCTTAAACTTCTCCTGATGCTAGAAAACTTTGAAAATTACTTGCAGAATTTATAAATTTGTAAGCGGGCAATTCTGTGAACATGAGTGTATTTGAAAGGTTCTGCAATTGACAGTCAAATCACTAAATCTTGGATCTCTGATCCTTCCATATGCTGACCTATCTCAAGCTAGTTTTCTGTTGTGGTTGGTTTGGTATTTTCCTCCTCTTCTGCTTTCATGACATACCAGAACCTGAAGCCAGTTCCTGCCCTCTGCCGGGCCCCTTTGGCATTGTTTCTGCTGAATGCTCTGCTTCAGCTAAACCAGAAGATCACAAGATGTGATATGTTGCTTCAGAAAGTGATCTCGTTTTGCCAGCATCATGATCTTAAGCTAAATTCTCAAGTCGTTCTATTTTTTGCAAGCTTAACAACTAGGAAAAGCTGTAATGTTAAGATAATTTGCTTGGAATATATTGGATGATATTGGCAAAATAGATACTAGTGTGTGGTATTGATCTCATCTGTTCTTACATTCTATTTTTCTGGAAAAGTATGCCCATATTAGAAATAAGTGGTCTGTACTGACTCTAAATTGCGTGTCTTCTGCCTTCTAGTCAGATGTGGAGGAAGATGTTTTCTCACTTAAGTGTACCAGAGTAGATGTGTTTGGAAATGTGGTGCTATGAAAACTAAACTTTACTGTGCAGTAAAGATGGAAAGTTTTCAGCTGTACAGACTGCATTTTTCAGAAGTACTTCTGTGACAGGAAATACAATATAACTGTTTGTAAATGTTAACAAATCGTTTGAGTCAATAACAGACTTTCTGATGCTTCTGAAATTATTCCGCAGCTCATCAGAACAAGCTAGAAGAGATGATTAATGAGTTAGCAGTGGCCATGACAGCTGTAAAGCATGAACAGGAGTACATGGAAGTTCGTGAAAGAATACATAGAGCAAGTATGTGTCTTTGACTTAAATGTCTCTCCCCTCTCAAATGAACTTACAAAATGTCATTTAAAGTACAAGTCCATGAAAGCTATTCCGAGTTACTAAAAAAAAAAAGTAATAATTTAGAACAAGTTCTGAGGGACCTGCCCATACAATAAAGAAGGTAGTTGATGTTTGCGATCTTCTTTACATTGGCTTGCCTTTCGTATGATGAAGATTGTTATGCAAAATAATCTTAACATAATTGATATAAATTCTAAAGTTGTTTGAATGGCATATTCCCGACAATATGAGTAATGATACGGTTCCCAGGGACAGGCTTTGGTTGAACTATTACTTCATCCTTGAAGTGGGTGTGCTTAATAATTTAGCCAAAGTATTTTTTAAATGTTTTGTTGAAATAGAGCAGAACTACTGTTATTTGCAAGCAGAGAGTATGGTTAACTCTGCGGTCACAACCCTCACTGTCTGAGATACAGCTTTAAAATGTGACTGGGAGTGCTAAGTGGTGCATTAGGGGAAGCCTGGTGAGAATAAAGGGCAAATGTTTTTAATGTGAAAATACAACATTATATTAAAGCCCCTCGACTTTTTGAACCTACAGATATCTCCAGTTCTATGGCTTTTGTTACTAATGGTCTGATTTAAGAAAATGCTGAAGGTTTAGAACCAAAAATGATGAACCTTTAGAGATTAGAAATTCCCCACTTGACTTTAAGACTGTAATACACAACCTTTACTTGAAAAAGCAAGCAGCTTCTGTTTGGCAGTTAGAAGCTTCTGTCTGGCCTCTTTTGAGGTGGGCAGAATAAAGATGCTGCAGTGTATGTCCAAAGTTGAGGTGAAAACATCTGCGTGCATAGCACGGGTCAAGCTGTTCAGAAAAATACCCTCCCTCAGCTCTCCGGTCTTGTCTCTTCCTGGGACGCTTGTAATGATGTGATACAAGTGTCAGTGGTTTATGTGCAGCACTTCAGTTCCAATGACAAAGTATGTTTGAAGTTTGTTTTAAGCGCTTGTTACTTGACTACTTTTTTTTTTTTCCCCCAACAGTTAATGACAACACAAACAGCAGAGTGGTTCTTTGGTCATTCTTTGAAGCTCTTGTACTAGTTGCCATGACACTGGGACAAATCTACTATCTGAAGAGGTTTTTTGAAGTCCGAAGGGTTGTTTAAGAGTACTTTTCTGGTCACGGATTTCAGTTCACTGTCTACCAAACATCCTGGTCACAAAAAAGTCATTTAGTTTCTGAACCCTCTTTACTGAACTGTAAAACTTATTTGCTTATGTTCCTTCCTAGTTAAAAATGAATTGTTTTTATATATCTTCTGTAGCAAAAGCTGTGCTGAAATCTTGTCACTTAATTGGCATAATTTTTTTCACTTAAATCTGCCTAGTCTGTATGCTAAGCAAGGTCCAAGCAAGCTGCAAATGCTGTAATTCAACTGTAGTAAGAAGCAACATTGATGTCTTTTCTAACTTTTTCCCCCCTGTTTTCATACTTGCAGTTCTATCTAGGGAAACGGTACAAGGCCCTAACATGACTGTTTGCATTTTTGACATCTTTAACCCTGCAGTAGGTGTTACAAAATCGAAATAATCCCTTCTTCGCTTACATAAGCTGCCAAGGAGAAGCAATTGGAACTTTATTCTGATAATGACTAGAAGACAGCTGACCACTTCCAATCTAGTATTCATACCTAGTTGCTATTTAAAAGGAAGTCTTCAGTAGCTATCTGAATTACATCGGCTTATTCCCAAAGTTCTTTTAAATTAAATAGCCGCTAAGAAAATACATTTTCTCCTTTCATGACAGAACGTTCATCGTTTTTAGTTTTTCACAGGTTTTATATTGAAGCCAATGGTGTGCGGTGTCTCGGCAGACGATGGTCAGCCCTTTGGTTTTTGCAGGTCCAAAGCTCAGACTGTTGCCGCTGCTGCAGGATAAATTAGTGCTCAGGAAATCTGGATTCCTGATGCCAAAGGGTTGGCGATTCTGGGGGTTTATTGCGATGCTATGCAGCCCTTGTATTTAAGTTAAGTGGCAGTCTCTGCCATTATCTGATCATAATTAGCATAATGCTAAATACTGGTGTGTTTTCTTTTTCAGGCACATGTAGATTTGTTTTTGTATAAAGTTACTTTCCTCGGTTACCTGATGATTGGTTTAAAAATTAAAAGAAGCGTCTGATGTGGGTGCTGAGCCAGGATTATGTTGTGACTGATGTATATTAGTTGTAATCATTTTTGGGGGTGGGGTGGGGTCTTTTCCAGGGGGGAGCCTCTACAAGTAACACACAACAGTTTTGTACAATTAATTTAAAATTTGTTACAGGTTTTCATGTTCCAGGTAAAGTTTTTTCAACCTTGGGCAAACACTTGCAGCAGTTCTTCAGAAAGGTGGCTGTTACACCTTATTGCAACTGTTGTGTGCCAATATTTTTGTGTAAAACACTTAAAATTGAATTCTAAGATGTACATTTAAAAATGGCTTGTGAATCTAAATATGACCCAGGTTCGATAAATAAACAAATTCNGAGGCGAGGGCGGGCGGGGGCCGAGGCGCCCCTCAAAGATGGAGGCGGTGACTGAGGGCAGCTGGGAGTCGCTGCCCGTGGCGCTGAGCCCGGGCGTGCTGCAGGCCCTGCGGGAGCTCGGCTTCTCCCGCATGACCCCGGTGCAGGTGAGGGGACGCGCCGGGCCCGCGCCTCTCCCGGGCCGGGGGCGGCAGGGCCTGAGGGAGGAGGGGGCCGGGGGCTCGGTCGCGGCCCCGAGGCCGAGGGGCCGCCGCCTTTGGCCCTGCCGGGGCAGCGCTTACAGAGAGCTTTGCCGGCCCTGCGGGGAGGCAGCTTCTGTGAGATTTACCTCCGCCACAGCCGCTTCGCGTGGTGTTTCTCTTTTTTTTTTTTCAGTCTGCAACCATTCCCCTCTTCATGAATAACAAAGATGTCGCCGCAGAAGCGGTGAGTGATTTTTCGTGGTCGAGTTCGTTGCTTTTCTTGGTTTGTCCCCGGGCTGATGCTGTCTCCCCTTCTCACAGGTGACGGGCAGTGGCAAAACCTTAGCGTTTGTAATTCCCATACTNTTTGTACAATTAATTTAAAATTTGTTACAGGTTTTCATGTTCCAGGTAAAGTTTTTTCAACCTTGGGCAAACACTTGCAGCAGTTCTTCAGAAAGGTGGCTGTTACACCTTATTGCAACTGTTGTGTGCCAATATTTTTGTGTAAAACACTTAAAATTGAATTCTAAGATGTACATTTAAAAATGGCTTGTGAATCTAAATATGACCCAGGTTCGATAAATAAACAAATTCTTTAAAAAAAAAAAAGTAACTTTATTTCTTTTTGTTGTTGTTGATACTTTAAGGAAGTACAGTGTAACGCAGAGAGTTTTTTTTATAAAGTAGCTGTTGGGATATCGGGAATTCATCCCGAGTGGCTAC
>VZSF01002155.1:394-13236 GCA_013398295.1 Chionis minor | reverse complement strand
CGCGGCCCCGAGGCCGAGGGGCCGCCGCCTTTGGCCCTGCCGGGGCAGCGCTTACAGAGAGCTTTGCCGGCCCTGCGGGGAGGCAGCTTCTGTGAGATTTACCTCCGCCACAGCCGCTTCGCGGGGTGTTTCTCTTTTTTTTTTTTCAGTCTGCAACCATTCCCCTCTTCATGAATAACAAAGATGTCGCCGCAGAAGCGGTGAGTGATTTTTCGTGGTCGAGTTCGTTGCTTTTCTTGGTTTGTCCCCGGGCTGATGCTGTCTCCCCTTCTCACAGGTGACGGGCAGTGGCAAAACCTTAGCGTTTGTAATTCCCATACTGGAAATTCTTCTCAGACGGGAGGAAAAATTAAAGAAGATGCAGGTAAGATAAAGTTATTCGGTTCTGAGTATGTTTTTATGGTGTGCCAGTAAGATTTGATGGCTTCAGGAAAAGTACCAATAAGGAAAATTGCCTACACATAAAGTGATGGTGTGCTCAGCTCTTTTGTATAGCAGTAACAATAAACATTTAAAACTTGGCAATTAATATTGGGGTGCTTTCTTTGCACTTAGATACAGCCTTTTATTTTACATGATCAAAACAGGTTTCTGAGCTGTTAGAAAAGTGTCTTAAAGTACTAAATACGGTGACGTACTGCAAATAAGTCTTTGAGTGCTTTTTAGCATCCGTTGGCTTTGCATATGTTTTAACATACAGAGAGCTTGCCCTGTTATTCGCTATTAAATATTGTTAGATGCTGTTCTTGGAGCAGAGGTATTTTGTGCATTGGTGTAATACCTCTTTCATAGATATTTTGTGTTATTTTCTGTACTGCATTGTATTTCTGTGGAAATGTTTTGTCCTAAAACTAGGATCATAAACATGGCTCGTATTCACTTAAGTTGTAAGTGAGAATTTTGCCCAAATCTTTCTTGTAGTCTGTTATTTTCTATAAATTCATTGTGTTTTTCATGTGCAGGTTGGAGCTATAATTATCACACCAACGAGAGAATTAGCTATTCAAATTGATGAGGTGTTATCGTGCTTCACAAAACACTTCCCCAGGTTTAGGTGAGTGAACTTCAGGCTTGTCATGACCATAGTTCCTTTTGCTTTGGACTTCTGCCATTTGTAAACTAGCAAAACTTAAAGGAGACCTAAATATTTCTGTTTTATTGCTTTAGTCAGATTCTGTTAATTGGTGGTAGGAATCCCATGGAAGATGTTGAAAAGTTTAAAGAACACGGGTAAGTTGATTATCAATAATTTTTATCAATTCTTTGCCACTGTGGTTTTCTCCTTGTCTTAAGGGTTTTCAAATTAGGGCTTTGGTTTTGGTGCTGCTAAAATGTGATGGTACTGTATGAGTATGTTCAAATGTATGCCGAGGAAATTGTGGATTCTTTTCCTTGCATGAGCTGCGCTGCCAAAATGAGACAATAGGAAAGGATCGTGTGTGAAATCAGTACCATTTACATACTGTTTGGGTGAAGAACAATGTGCAGCGTGGTGAGCTGAAAACTGTCGTCACTGACTGTTTCAGTTCCTTCTTTCTTGTACATGTTGTACTAGGAGTAGGCTCTAGTGACATTGAGCCAGTGCTGATGAATGGGTTTTCTGGAACTGTTTGGTGCTGATACTGATGGTGAAGTTTTGAAGCAATCGTATTTGCCACTGGCTTTTGCACAGAGGTACCAAATATTTCTTCTAGCTGATAGTTGCTTTCCGTAGTTGCTGATTATATTCTAAACTTTTATTACCACAAATGACATGCTTTCACCTGCGCATTTCTTCTCCCAACTCAAGTGCAGGTTTGTGCGGTGATAATTAAGTGAGCAGCTCCCCCAAAGCCCTTACCTCGCCGTTACAAAATTGCTTTGTGCCTTGTTCCCAAACAGGGGGAACATCATTGTAGCTACACCGGGTCGCTTGGAGGATCTCTTCAGAAGAAAAGCAGATGGGCTGGATCTGGCAAGTTGTGTGAAGTCTCTCGATGTGTTGGTATTAGATGAAGCAGACAGACTTCTAGATATGGGCTTTGAAGCAAGGTATTTAAATAATAAATTCTGGTAATGCTTGTAAAGTTTTAAATGGGTTCATATATGATTGATGTGAACAAGCATCACCTACAATGACCTCTAAAGTTAGGTTTGTTCAGTTTTGTTCTTTTACCTCTCTTTGCTCTGTAGACTATATAAAGCAATTACTAAGAGGGGAAGAGAGTCAGGAAATGTGGATCCTTGATGAATACGGAGTTTAGATTTTTTAAAAAATGTATACTAGCACATGCTGTATTAGTGCTTGATTGAATATCCTTTACATGCTGGAACGGCTTAAAACACTTTAGCAAATAAGCTTTAATGTTCCTTTTCTTTTAAAGTTGATAATTAGCTCAACAGAAGCTGCTCTGTACTTGGCACTCTGTAATAAAAGCTACTTTGTTTATAAATTCTTACTTCCGATGTATAAGCTGCTTTCTGAGGGAAGTCCTGGGTCAGTTATGTTTTACGTGTGCTTACTTGCAGTTTAAATGCCATTCTGGACTTTTTGCCCAAGCAGAGACGGACAGGTCTGTTCTCAGCAACTCAAACTCAAGAGGTGGAGAACCTGGTGAGAGCAGGTCTCCGGAATCCTGTCCGCATCTCTGTGAAGGAGAAGGGAGTGGCAGCAAGCAACATGCAGAAAACTCCAACACGCCTGGAGAACTATTATATGGTGCGAACCTCTGTGCTTTGCGAGTTTCTAATTCCCTCTCCTTTTCTTCTGGTTCTATCAATAAGTTTTTAAGTCCTGGCCGGTTAGGATCGCGTTAGTAGAGGACACAGAAGTCTCAAAGACATAAAGCATGCAGGTTCTCTGAAGATGAGTAACCAAGCTGAGGAGAAGGATCTGAGTTAGCAACCCTGTTGTTTCCTGCTCTTGTGAGTTTTGTTTGGCTGCTCAGGAGCAGCTGTAGTCCTACACCAGCTGCAGTGCGAGGCTCCTTGGCCTGCTTAGAGTGGGTGTGAGGGGAGACTTTGGCAATTTCAGGGAAGTGGCTGGGGAAAAGCTGAGAAACTAATATGGGTGAGGTGTTGGGGAGGGGGAGACTGGGAGCTTAAGTATTTGTTTTTAGTTAATATGAGATACGTGAAAGAGTAATATTCCACATGATGAACTGTGGTACAAATTATCAGCATTCAAAAATTATGCCCGTAAGTGTTCATCAGTTCACAATGAGTGGAAGAAACTGGTAGATCACTTTGTATCAAGTCCATTTTCTTACTGTGGTTTTTTTTATTATTATTATTTATTTTGCATTGTGCAGATCTGCAAAGCAGATGAAAAATTTAATCAGTTGGTGCACTTTCTTCGGCAGCACAAACAGGAAAAACATCTAGTCTTTTTCAGGTAATTCTGTTTGTGTTCCATTGTGAGAACAGTATGGTGTTTTGTTACTCAAATTCCAAAACTGCCCTGTGTTGACAAGGATACAACCATTTGAAAAGTGATTCATATTAATAGATGTCTTGTAGAATATAGTGCCTAAAAAGAGGTTGATCATTGCTTCACGTCAGGATTGTGTTGAACTTTGTTAAGCAAAGCATAAATTTTATATGCATTTTTGAAGTAAGGGATTACAGGTGATTATATGTTAATTGTAAAAATGTAATTTAAACACGTTTAAATAAAAATAGGCAATAGTATATATTTTTGAAAGGTTTCAGACCACTCTAGCTTGGCTGTCTAAACCCAATTAAAAATGCAGCATAATCTTTTGCTTTTATGTCTGTCTTTATCGCAACAGCACGTGTGCCTGTGTGGAATACTATGGGAAGGCTTTGGAATCCTTAATTAAACAAGTGAAAATAATGAGCATTCATGGGAAAATGAAACACAAGCGTAACAAGATTTTTACTGAGTTTCGGAAGCTCCCGGGGTAAGAACATATGAATAGGCTAAGCCAGCTAAAAGGAGAAATAGTGAGGGACGCATAATTTTGTCTGACAAAATTATTCTGCCACTGAAGTGGTGGTGTTCTGCGCAGAAGGGTGCTACTAGCTGGTTCCGAATGTATTTATAATAGCACAAACTATGCTTAAGTACTCAAAGTATGATCACAAACAAAGTGCAAATGTAACTGGAGCATGTCTGGCCTAATTTAGATAATCCGTGTGACAGCATGGAAGGTGCAAGGGCATGGATTCAGGATATCCTGCAGCCCGGGACCCTCTGCAGTCTGCACTACTTGCTGGCCAAACATTCAGACTGTGAAGCCCATCATTACTGCTGTGGGGGCTACTTTCTTAAGTGGGCAGACTGTACTGTCACGTGCTACCATCACACGTTAGCCTTGCTGTATAAACGTACCATCAGTAGGGAACGGGCAGTGAAAATAGCCTTTTCCTGATTGGTAACCAGAGTGGAAACCCAGGGTGCTATTTTGTTAGTATATGAGCAAGAATATGGCAACACGAGGCTACAGTTTACCTGCAGAAAAGTGTCTGTGTCAGCTTTGCAGGATGGTGTTAAGAAACTTTCACCCCGTGAGCTGTCAGTGTTTTATTGCATGGGACCTGAGTTTTAGCACTTTGTATTATAAGAAAAATATTTACCAACAGGCTGGAAGAACAACTGTTTAAAATAGCATGCTAAAAACTGTCAGTCTCTTAAGTTTTTTATTAAAGCATTTGTAGTATTATGTTCAGCTGTGGTGGGTGCAGTGATTTAAAATTGAACTTGTAATAGGGAATTGATTTTTTTTTTCTTAGTGATGTGTTGGCTGTAATATAAATCACATTCCTTTTCATAATGTTACATAGAATTTTAGTTGGTGAAGGCTGCAACTACCTTACAACATTGTGTCTCTTGTCAAAACCAAGATGTTTTAAAATGTTTTCTTCCTTGTTCTCCAGTGTAGATGCAGAATACACAGCTGGGAGGAGACTTGCTCTTCTCAAATGACAGTTTAATGAAAATATATTTTTTTTTCTTCTAGCGGCATTTTAGTTTGCACTGATGTGATGGCCCGTGGCATAGACATTCCAGAAGTACACTGGGTTTTACAGTATGACCCACCTAGCAGTGCAAGGTACAATTTGAGATCTTAGAAACCTTTATTCTACTTGTGGTCACATTACTGTACTGTTTAGATATAAATTGGGAACACACAACTGTGGAAAACGTTTAATCACTGCTTGGAAGTTAGTCTGGGTGAACACACAAAGTAATGCATGAACGTGGAAGGTTGGAACGCTGCAATTTTTGTTGTAACTGCTGTGATTTGAAATGACTTTGTGTTATATGTGTGGAAGTCAACTGGGTGGTCGCCACTTAGATTAATGTGAAGAGGAACCCTGGTGTAATGCTTGGTGGGAGAATATCAAAGAAATAACGAGGGGCGAGACATTAGGGTGAATGAGAACAGAGATGAGAGTGGGAATGTTTACACTGTTCAAGTGAATGGTACATTGTAAATTCACATGAAAGGCGCTTTTCTGTGTATTTTAACTTCTAATATCAAAATTCTCCCTGCAACGTGCTTAAACTTCGTTCCCAAAACAGACGCTGCTTGTTTTAGCGTACAGTCCCAATAGTGGAGTGGGACTGCTACCTGTATTGCATTTTACTGATTCCTGCTGGTTTAGTTCACAAGTATATAGCGCTCTATATTTTCTATTTCATCAGATTTCCCCTTTTGCTGTCTGTCTAATATTTTAAAATCAGACTGAAGATCTCTTGTTAAGTTAGCTCCGTGTTGTGTTGTTTCAGTGCCTTTGTGCATCGGTGTGGTCGAACAGCACGAATTGGCAATGTAGGCAGCGCACTTGTATTTTTGCTTCCCATGGAAGAATCTTACATTAACTTTCTCTCAATCAACCAAAAGGTTAGTAGACTTTTATTGTACCCCAAAGGAGGAAAGGGCAACGGGAAAGGCTTACTGACAGGAGTTTTGAAATCAGAATTTGTATGACATAAGATCATATGCATGTTTAGCAGAGGTGCATAATTTAAAAAAAAAAAAAAGACAAGAGCTGCTTATTAATCACCAAATGCAACTATCTGTTAGAACACGAATGTGCTACCTACCGAGTTTGTAATAGGAGAGATGCATGGAGTAAGGAAAAGCTTTTCATTTCTGTGTAGATGGAGCATTTCCAGAAGGGCAGTGCTGGCTTACATTCCTGCCTCCGGCCCTGCCACCAGCTTGTAAGCTGGTGCGGTAAGCTGCCGCACCTCCTGTGCAGTTTATCTTCAGCTTGGTTTCCTGTGTCTGTTCCTGCATTTGTGGGATTAATTATATAAACTCTCTATAGTCCTGCTAATGAGAATGTAGCTTGGTGAGGCAGGAGATGAAGATGTTGCCCCTCTCAAGCCACAGCGTGCGAGCTCTTTTGCTGGGCTAGGACGGCTGTGTGTGGGGCTCACTGGTGGAGCATCGAAATGACCGAGTAAAGGGACAAGGGGGCTCAAAGCTGACTGAAGATTAACTGGGGAAGAAGTGTGTGTTTGAACTTTCACAGCGCGTTTTAAATCATTCAGCTGAACTCTTCCTTTGGTTTTGTATTTCTTTTCTGGCTTTCAGTGTCCCATGCAGGAAATGAAACCACAGACAAACGTGTTGGATCTTCTTCCAAAACTGCAGTCTATGGCCCTAGCTGACAGAGCGGTGTTTGAGAAAGGGATGAAAGCGTTTGTGTCTTACGTCCAGGCTTACGCCAAACATGAATGTAATCTCATCTTCCGAATAAAAGGTAATTCCCAGCAGTGGCTGGTATCATTTACTGTTCTTTTCAGAAGACGGTATTTGGGTTAAGAAAAGACATAGTGTTATTGTCCAGAAGCTTCAGCTACTGATTCCTGATCTCAAATTTACTTTCTGCAGCATCAGATTCTGACAAAACTTCTGGTTTTTTTCAAGCAACTCGTTTCTAATTGTTTTCAAGAGAAAACATTCCATTAGCAAGTTTGACCAAACTGTCGTAAGCATAAATAAAAGTGACTTAATATTGTCACTAGCATTAAGTACAGAATGTAAACAATACAATAAGATAGTGGTTTGGGGTTTTTTTTCCCTGTGACTTGCTAAGTTAAATTAACTTTTTATCCATCAGCAAACTGACTTTATAATATTTATTTTAACAGATCTGGATTTTGCTAGCCTTGCCAAAGGTTTTGCATTGTTAAAAATGCCAAAGATGCCTGAACTAAGAGGGAAATGTTTTCCAGACTTTACCCCAGTCACTGTTAATACAGACTCCATTTCATTTAAGGACAAAAATAGAGAAAAACAGAGACAAAAGCAATTAGAACAACAAAGAAAAGAAAGAGAGGAAAATGGAGGCAAAAAGAAATTCATAAAGAACAAAGCCTGGTCAAAGCAGAAAGCCAAGAGGGAGAAGAAAAAGAAAGTGACAGCTAAAAGGAAGCGCGAAGAGGTAAGCTGTGCCCCTTCTATTAAACTGCATGTGATTAGTGTAGCGTAGGTTTGTACTTTCAAATGGCAGAGCGCAGTGGGATTTTAGTTTGATGGAATCAATGTCTGTAAATTAACTTGACAGACAAAAGTTTAAAAAAATTAGAGAAGCTTTTTAAAGCCCAACAGTAAAACAACTTCTCAGCACTCTGATGCTGGTCAATAACGCTGGCAGCATAGGTCACAGATTTTTACTTCTCAAAAGTCCAGCAGCATGGTATGATGGTGGACAGTACCTTATTCTATTGATTTATTTTTGTCTCTTTGCTCTTTTCAGTTCTCAACATGTGTAACTGAGAATATATAGTTTCCTAGATAGCGATTGAGTAGTATTTCCTGCTTGGAAACTCCTGGCAAAATCCGAGTTCTAAACTTCTCTTGTGTTCAGCTGTCTAGAATGAAAGCCTTTTGGTGTTGTGTCTAATTTGATATTTTTCAACTGTCAACAGGGCTCTGATATTGAAGATGAGGATATGGAAGAGTTGCTGAATGACACGAGGCTCTTGAAAAGATTAAAAAAAGGAAAAATTAGTGAAGAAGAGTTTGAGAAGAGACTAACGAGCAGCCAGAGTAGACTCAAAGCAGAAACTGTTGCTGACTCAGAGTCTTTAGGTTGACAGTTATTTGAGTAATGCTTTTATATTAAAGGACTGCCAATTTCAATAAAGCTGTATTTTTAAAACAAAGTAACAATGCAGAGAACAGAATTAATCTAGTTTCTTCAATAAAGAGACCTGGCATCCATAAAGACATGCAAACAAGTCTGCAGTTAAGAACAAGGCTAGAAGCACTGCTCTTGTATGGTGTGGCAGGAGCTGCAGATTTCCATTAGCAGCCTTGTGCATTTTTAAATTTTCTTCAGGTACATAGCACAGATCAGTAACAGCATACCTCACTCAGAATGAGTCTGAATACACCATAAGGTATTTTATTTTACAATACCAAAACACTCCACCCATCTTTAAAATAATTTATTTTGGGTCTTTAGAAGCTGTAGTAACTTTGGGAATTTTTTTTTAACAGTGGTCCATCCGCATGTAATGGTTTGCTTTAAAAACTCAGGAAGGCTGACAATTGCATTAATCCTTACAATGTTTTCTCCTTACCACGTCCATGTAACTTGTATCACCTTCTACGTTCTTACAACTGTGATAGCCGTTGAAGATGATACATCCTGTACACCAAGTCCTCTGTTACAGATAGAGTTTAATAAGTTCATCACTGACAGCTGATGGAGTTAACACACCGAGGTCTGTAAACAGTAGCGTAATTAGTGATGGTGACGTGTAGTCAATCCAGGGGTGCTCCTCTGTTAGATTGGGACTTCTTTTCAGAGTGTCTACTTTGTACTAGAAGGAAACGGAGACCATTAGTTACTACGCAACTGCAAGTTAAACCCTCTTTTGGGTCTTGAGCAGATGTTTGTGGTAAAACTGAAGGAAGTCAGTTGCTTTAAAATGAGGTATTGGCTGGTGCCACCTTGGTCTCGGCTGTTTTATCTGCTTCATAAAGTACAATTTGTAGTTCTGAAGTGTATTGATGTAACTGTTTCTTGCCCTCAGCTGCTCCTGTACCCCAAAGGAAGTGCTTTCGGAACTAAATGTTAGTATTACAACAAATTATGGCTGACATGTGACTAACATGGAGCAGCTCCATGTTATATAAAGTAAGCGACAGTAGAGAGATCCAGATCAATGAAGACATGCTTAGACGAAAACTTTTCATGGACACATAAGTGTGCATCTTAGCTGGCTAAGAAGTAACTTGAATTTCTCTTACCTTAAACTTATCTGGGACGTCCTGCTGATTCAGAGGGAAAAGTCTTACAAACTTGAAACTTTCCGCTACCACATAAAATGGCTTATTCTGAGCTTTGGCACACACAGCAATTTGATTAGTGCCAATCTGTGGAGACAAACGGAAAACAACATGCAGACTGGGGGCTAGCGTGGCATAATGCCCAGTTTCCAACAATTAGATGTTTACCGGTTAACATCCAAATAGAAAAGATTTTTCAGAAAGCCTTGAATTCTTCAAAGAAACCAAACTTTAAAAGTCTAGAGTTTACGGAATGATGTAACAAACTCACTACCTATTACCTTGTTAATAATGCCTCCGCTTTCAACTACACCTTCAGCACCAACTAACACCAGGTCCACTTTCTCCATAATGTAGCTGTTCAAAGGGGGGAAAAAAATCCAAGTCTTACTGGGTAATAAGACAAAAAGACTCACTGAACAGAACACAAATTAGTAACTTAAACAGTCTTTCACTTTTCTGAACTAGTTTAATCTACTTATGTAAGTCCACGTGCTGTTACACATCCTTGGAGTTAGCTGCCTGCTTCCCTGGCAGGAATATTAAGTAACCACATCTTCTCCAGCCATAGTTGACTTTAGCAATCGTGCAAATGCTGGGAGAAGTTTATATCTGATTAGGAATGACACTCAGTTACAGGACGTGGGTGCCTCTGTGATAAGATACTAACCACACAGTGAAATGTGTAACTGCACTGTTAAGAACCTTGGCCGAATACATAGGATGCTCCTCATCCAATCCCCTTTTTTACATCCCTCCAGTTTTTTTTTAATTGTCAATACACATGTAAAAAGAAAACCATCAACTGAGTGATTTGAATAGACTTAATGTGTTTAACGGAACTTGTAGACTTGTCTGCTCAAGCCGCTGTCTCCCCTAGATGAGAGTCACCTTGGTATGAGAACAGAGACTGCTGTGTGTTCTCTTGGGGCAGTCTCTTGGGTATTTTGTGCTTATGCAAGAATTGAGATTCAGATTTACTATAATTCTTTCTTTTATCATGTTTTGGACTTAGGCTAAGAAGTGGTAATTTAGCTTAAGAAACCCTAAAATGGTAACATGCATGCCAGTTAGAGGGGAAAAAAACAAAGTAGCCTTTTTGTGTAGCAGCTCAGTTTTGGTTGCTTTTGGGGTTTTTTTGGTGGTTTAGTTGTGTGTTATGGGTTCCCCTCCACCCATGCCCAAGTTCTATATGTAAGCCCGACTCCATTTTTCACTCTAATATGCAAACATCAAGTACTTGTTTTGTAGCAGACATACTCTCCTAATTGTGCATGTTTAGATGTAACTTGTTTAGCTTGTTTGACAACTATGACAAACTAAGGAACAATTCCTGTAGTTTGAAAAAGCTTCTGGAAAAGTTACGTATAGCACTATCAAAATAAAATTGTAATGAACAACACTGAGATTTAATGATCAGACTTACCCAACTGCAGCGTCCAGAATCACAGTCACAGGAATGTTCAGCTTCCTCAAGGCTTTTGCCATTTTTTGCCTATTAAAAAAAATGTTTGAAGCTTAAAAGCCTTTTCTTTAAAGACAATGCTAGAAAAATACTGTCTGAAAGACTGAAACCCATGGCTGCCCACGTTCCCTTGCTTGTAGTTTTGGTTTATGATGTACCCTCTAATAGAAAATAAGTTATTGTGTAGAAACGGAAACAAACAGATTACAACAAACCCAACGAAAGCCAAGTCAGTTTGTTTTAGCCATCAGAATTGCATCTACAGAAAGATAAGTCAGTGAACCATTATTAAGATGACAGATTACCTGACCTGTCTCAGCTTTTCCATCGAGAGAGTATAAGAAACAAGAAATAAAGTACAGGGTGCATTGCTAGAAGTTATTTCAGTGAAAATGGAAAAGCGTATGTTTCACTGGTTGAACATCCTTGAGTCCAATGAAAGACTGGTTAGCAACCTGTATTACCCAGTATGCAGGATTTACTACTTCACTTGTGCAACAGACTGTGCTCGGAGGAGGGAAAGCTTGCGACTTTATTTGGCATCTTCAAAAAAAGCTGTTAGGTAAATGTAGTACTTTGCTATGCTTAAGATAATACTGATTATTTTTACCTCCTTTTGAAGGAGACTACTAGAAATCAGTTGTCTCCCGTCTGCCGACAGAAATGTAGGTTGCCTGGCACTGACTGCAAGTTCGTAAACCTTTGAGGAAAACCTAGGTAGCACTCTTATTAGAATATTTAGTATAGGGAACTACTTGCCAATATTGTTTTTTTCACTTGTCCAGAAAAATGTGATATTACTAGTGACGATTATCATTTAAAATGCTGCAAACAAGCCTGGCAGCTTTTCCTAAGGTATGACAGATTTGATGCTAGCTATAACTTAGCCTGTTAACTGAGACAAACCACAAATTAATGAGTACTTGCCCTGCTTGATCCGGCTGTGATTCAGTAACATAAACACTGAATCGCTTCTTTGACTCAACAGCTGCTTCTAACACTCTGAGAACCACTCTTGAGTAGGCATGTGTCAATATTCGCTGTAAAAAAATAATAAGCAGACATTACTTTCTGCTGAGCTTTGGGAAACCTTTACTTTTGTTACTGGTGTCATGACTTTTACTTCACACAACTGTCTATCAACGTTAGCTAATAACGTGCGTCACTTGTATTCTACAAATCGTATGTTAGGAACCACTGTGAGCAGGGCTGTACGTGGCCAGCCCTGATGTGGCCGAGGGATGATGATCTGCGACTTTAAATGGCAACTTGAAGCTGTGACTCGCCAGCACCTCTTGGAAGCAGAGCACGAGTTAAAGTTGGATTGCATGGAAACCGAAGTAGGGGGAGGACGTGTGTCTCAACAAAATGAAGCGAGGGGTGACGTTACACCTACGTACTTGCAGAAGTTGCCATCAGACAATGCTGTTGTGAATGTCAGTAAACTTCACTCCCCTCCCCTTCTGTTTTTTCCATTACTGCAAAGCAGCTGAGCACTGGAAGGAGCGATCCCACCTCAGCCTACTTACGGCACCATCCCTGATGAAAGGATGACACAGCTTGGCGATTTTGTTCCTCGAGGCAGAGACTTTCGTGAGGAAGATCTCCCCGCGCTCGATCATGATTTCTTTGCACTTGGAGTAGTCCTGGAAAACACGGCGATGTCTGCTGTGAGCCGGGAGCGTCCCTCCCGCCGGGCAGCGTGGCTGGGTGGGGGGCGGCCGCCCTTACCGAGTACTCCAGGGAGGTGAGGCTGATGAAGCGCAGGAAGAGCTCCCCGGCGGAGGAGACAGCCACCGAGGAGTCCACCCGGGACAGGGTGTTGATGGCGTCCAGCAGGCTGCTCCGCAGGCCCTGGATGGTCTCACCTGCGGGGAGGCAGAGCTGTGTGGCCCGGGCCTCGCCGCGGGGAGACCCGGGGCAGAGGGGTGTCCCCGTCCCGCCCGGAGCTGGGGGGCGGCGGCCCGGGCCCACCTCGGTCCTGCTTGAGGAAGCCCAGCAGCGCGCGGATGGCGGCCACGGCCGAGGCCACGTCGGGGTCGTCCCTCAGCTGCGCCCTGAAGGTCTCGATCAGGTCTGCAAGGCAACGGGGCGCGTCAGGCCCGGCCCGGCCCGGCCCG
>VZSF01002154.1:465103-506435 GCA_013398295.1 Chionis minor | reverse complement strand
AGGGCAGTGATTGTGCCTCTGTACTCAGCACTGGTGAGGCCGCAGCTCGAGTGCTGTGTTCAGTTTTGGGCACCGCAGTATCAGAGAGACATCGAGGTGCTGGAGAATGTCCAGAGAAGGGCAACGGAGCTGGTGAGGGGTCTGGAGAACAAGTCTTATGAGGAGCGGCTGAGGGAGTTGGGATTGTTTAGCCTGGAGAAGAGAAGGTTGAGGGGAGACCTTCTCACTCTCTACAACTACCTGAAAGGAGGTTGTAGCCAGGTGGGGGTCAATCTCTTCTCCCAAGTAACAAGCCATAGGACAAGAGGAAATGGCCTCAAGTTGTGCCAGGGGAGGTTTAGGTTGGATATTAGGAAAAACTTCTTTACCGAAAGGGTTATCAAGCATTGGAACAGGCTGCCCAGGGAAGTGGTGGAATCGCCATCCCTGGAGGTATTTCAAAGACGGGTGGACGTGGTGCTGAGGGACATGGGTTAGGGGTGGTTTTGGCACAGGTTTATGGTTGGACTGAATGATCTTGAAGGTCTTTTCCAACCCAAGTGATTCTATGTCACAGTAGGAAAATATTAAACAGAATCTGGAAAGGACTAAACAACAGTAAACATCTGAAACAGTAGTGGTAACTGCCAAACACTTTACAATAGCTAAACTGCAACAGTAAAATAGAGCGACTGAAAGCAATGAAGTACCAACAATGAGGAGATTGAGGAGCAGTACTAAAGGGGAGTTGCATTTGTTGCCTGGTAAAGCTCTGAACTACTCCAGAAGCTGCATTGAAAAGCAAAACAAAACTTTAGTGACCTAGCTAGTGTTATTTATTGAGTTCATATCACAGCACGTAACCGTGGAGTGCCTAACTGCTTTGCTTTTCCCATTTTGAAATTAACACAATCAAAGATCAAGATAACACAGAGATATCAGAACAGCACGGAGATTACCAAAGCAAGAAAGAAGTCAGTCTTGGGCCAAGCCTCTGTCAGTCATGAGTTTTGTTACAGTTCTGAAAAATCATAGACTCTAAGATACAGTAAAAACACTGGAAACTGTCAGAAAATCTGTCAGTTTTCTGTGCTGTCTAGGCAAAGAATGGAAGACACTAGCTCTTCACACAGACTACGGGATTGTCCTCGGGTGTCTCTGGGAGCTGCTTTCTGACAAGGAGACTCTGATGGCTGGGAAAGATGCTACTAAAGAGATGATTCACAAACAGCTAAAATAGTTTTCAGAAGCAAGGAGGACTGAGGTGCTAGAAGAGATCATCGGCACAGTAAATTTACTAGAAATTCAGCCTTTTTTTCTGACAATCCTTTCTCCCGCAGCGCATATGCTCTTGGCGGGGGGCAGAGGGAACCAATGCCATCTTAGATCACAACACCCTGTCCCCTCAATCCACCCAGGTTCCCTCCACCATTTCTTTGTTTTAGCTCTTCAGACCAATAAAGGTTCTGATGATCAACAGCAACTGACAAATGCATGACCTGGTGAGACAACTGTACAAAGGGAGTCTCAAAATACCCAACTCTATCTTCTCTTTCTGCCCCAGGGGAAACATAACCCAACAATACAACATGATAATATACTTAAAATAAACAAAAAATATAAGCTTTCCAAAATACTGCTTTTACCTGGGGAGACACTAAATGAAAAAGACACCAAAATAAAAAGACCGCAGAAGCCTACAGGACTCTGCAGCACTGAGTGGAACCTAAATGCCACAAAACAGTTCAGAGTCTGGGCACAGGTATCATATCTGTTTTCTTTCCAGTCACTGATGAATTCAAATGGTAAAAAGTTAGCTTAGTATATACACAGAGAAGAAACATTCCAGCTCATCTTGGTTTTTATGTTTACTGGGTTGGGGTTTTTTTAAGAAAAAAAGCAGTCAAGAAAATTCATGAAATGGACCAAAAATGACACAATAAACATTGCAATTACTGCGATTCACCTGCTAAAACTTCCTGTTAAATTGCAGGCAAACAGACCAACAGGGGTACTAAATTTTCTTCATGTTAAATTGTACATTAGAACTAATTATTGATTCTTCTTTATTTATATATTATTAGTTATGATCATTTATCAATTACAGACCTCCTATCTTGCTTTGCTTAACACTGGATTTTCTGTTCTGATCCATTTTACGTGCAGGAAAGCCTGGCTTAAAGAAGCTGATGTAAACCCACCAGCAGTTCAGGAAAATAGATGGCTCTTACATTGCTACAATATGTTCCACAATATGAAAACATACTGGAGAAATGAATACAGAAACTTTTCATGTTTTTCAATCAGCACATAGAGTACTGTTTATAAAACTGTATTTGTTTGTACTTTTTTCCAACAGATTTATATATGGAATCATACTGCAATGTCATACTGCAGTTTATTACAGCTATGGCTCCAACAGACAAAACCCAAAAGCAAAACAAACAGAAATACTGAAACACATTGTAAGTTTTGTTTACCAATTTTGAGTTGGAAGAATTGTCACCACCCATAAAAACAAAGCATCCCAAACTAGGAATATTAGATGTATACATACATTTAAAAACTACGCGGCAGAAATTCTCACATCTCTACATCTGCAAAAATTCAACTACTTTCATGCAAACAAGCACGAAACACTCGTCTTTAAATGATAGCGATAAACTCTTTATTCAATATCCCAGATGGATCATCACTGCTGTAGCTTCCGTGAATCACAGATGAAGACTCAATACCTCAGGCATCTCAGTGACAGTACGGCCAAACACTCTTTGCAACATTTCGTATTAAAGACTTGCAATAGCTCCCTACAGTAAAGGTCATCTATTCATTCTATTTCTAGTCACAATCAAATCAACAAAAGACAATTTTTCTATATTAACATTCATGACTCCTTGTGACACAAAACCTGCCTTTGTTTATGAATGCGTATAGAAAAGCATTCCTCCTTCAACAAATTTTGACAGCAGTTAGAGTTCAATACTAGCCAAATATGTGTATAATAAAACTATTTTAGCAGTTACTACTTTAAAATATGACTTAATCTACACGATATGCATAAAGTCTTTGGAGTTCATTTAGCGTAACTTTCACAAGCACACCAACTATATGTACATTATATAATTAATCAATCAAAATACTTTATAAAAAGACTCTGGCCGCATGTAAGTCAACTATACCACCAAAAATGTACTCGCCAACTGAACTTTTTTTGGATCATCCAAGATAACTACAAATAATTTTCAACTGAACCAGAACGGAGGAGAGCAAAGTATTTGGAGGAAGTGTGGAAAGCTCTAAAGTTATCTCTGGGATAATATAAATCACTATCTCTGAGTCAGACTGGAATTTCTTGACACACTGTATCCTAGCTCCAGCAAGGGCCAAGAGGTGAAGATGCATATGAGAAGCAGTCAATTCAAAGCAATATTCTCATAATATTCAGCAATCTGCAACTCAACGACTTCTTGAATTTTTTAGGAATTTTTCCATTCTTATTTTGATTTTTTTAATAATTTAGATGCTTTTAAACATTATAAACATTTCTATTGCGCAAAGTATAAGAGAGAACTTTTTAAACTAATTTAATACATAGAATGTTAGCAGACATCTGAAAAACCAAATCATCAAGTCATAACCCAAAAAAGTCTTCACAAAGTGCAAGTCAATCCCATAAGCTAGGGCTATGCGGAACTAAGACACTAGAAAGAAGTGAGCAACAGAAGAAACAAGTCATAGACAATTCTCTGTAATAAACAGCATAACACACCTCCTTCCAACATGCTTTACAAGTAACTAGAGTAAATACAAGTCATCAGTCTGTTACCTTTATCCTGCCTATATATATGCAAGACTATATTTAGAAATAGACACTTGTAATACAGATTGTAAACTGTCTGTTCAATGAAATATAAACATGTTTTTCACAAAAGTCTCATTAGTGAATGTTCTGTATGTATTATTTACATTAAAACAACAATAGCCTCTCCCAGCTTTTGATATTTCATTAGTAATTAGCTTCCAATCATTTAAAAAAAAAAGTAATTACCACTGGACTTACCCATAATGGTTAAAGCTGTGGCTTTTGTTAAGTCTTCTTTCATTGAATCTATTATTTCAAGATTACCACCATCCAAGTTGCATCTGTTTATGGTTCCATTTCCTGAACTGATCCAGTACAATTTGTTCTCCCCATAATCTATTGATAAACCTGTAATTAATGTATACAACTTTAACTGTGGCTTGAATACATAATATACATTTAGTGCTGAGCTGTTTTCATAATAAAAGTTTTTTAAAGAAATATATCTACACACACAGTTATGTTATCTAGCCACTCATCAACTCCAACTTTAAAAAGAAACAATTGAAAAACCCAAAGTTGGCCATTCACAGTGAAAAAACATACTTTTAAAGGGATTTCTGCCTTTGATTTCTCCCAGCATCTACAGAAATCAACCAGTGACTGACCAATGAAAGAGTATTAACTGGCAATTAACAATTACTTGAATGAACTGAGGTCCTAAGCAAGGTCATTAACTACTAGTAAATGTGAATCAGAAGCCATAATTGCTATCCTAAAATTATGAATACATAAAGACTTAGAAAAACAAGCTACTCCTTGTGATTCAGAACTATAAAAAGTCTGTTCTCTCCCTACATGCACAGCCCTCTGCTTAGAATGCTGAAATAACAAAACATAATACTAGTTCTCAATAAAGTTACAGTATTAATTATAATTTTGCTTCATAGTGAACTGACCTCACAATCAGTTCTTTGGAGTTAGAACTTTAGGAATAAAAATACTCGCAAAATAACATACTAAACAAACAAGGCATATAATTTTCTGGAAGTAATAGCAAAGAACTAAGAGATGATGTATTTCAGACTTCTATAATCCTTTAAAAATGTTCAAGTAATTGTAGCAGGAGATTTTCCACACTGGAATACGCTTGGCACAGTGACAATACATGCCACAATAATTTGCTTTGGTACTAGACTTTTCCCAGAACTCATGTTAGCTATCCAGCAGCAAGTTGCCAGAAAATACTGCACAGGTCAACCTCTTGATATCGTACAGCACTCTTCCTCCAGCCTGTAAAACGACTCTCTGCGGAAAGCCAGATCTATATTCCCAGTCCTGACAGGAGAAAGCAGTGCCATGCGCCGCAGTACTTACAGCTGGCATCATGCCACTACTTCTCTCCGCGTGTTTGACAGAGTAGGCCAAAAGGTGTCTGCTTTCTAAGCTTTTCAAAAACAACTTTCCAGTTCCTTTACACTTACAGATATTTTTTTTTCCCCTCTCTGCAAGTGTATCACCCAGAAAAAAAACAACACAGGTGTCAGAGAGCGTAAGGATACCGAGGTGGTGCCTTCAGGAGTGACTGATCAGTCAGCTTCTCTGCACATATGTGTCTCCATGCTTGTACAACACGCGCTGCTCAAAGTGAGAAGATGGTGCTACAGACCTTGGAGCCAAGCAGCACATGCAGTACTTAAGCCTAGGACAGGAAACATTCCTGGGTATATGGCTGAGCCTTGCTCTGGGTTACAAAGGTATATGCAAATATAAAGGTTTCCTTACTCCGAGATAGACAGCACTTATTATTCCCCGTAACTCCTGACTGCTACCAGTCAGCTGCTCCTTGATTTCACCTAGACGGGTCTCTTTATGGGGTTGCTGTGAATGCAATCTACACAGCAATTACAATGGTATCTTGTCAGGTTTTCTACTTCTTCAGATATTAAACTGGTGTTTCCACACACGGGTATTCCAGTTACACAGCAGCAACTGACAGAAATAACATTCCTGTCTCCTTCTGCCCAAGTATACCACATTTTTCTTCCCAAAGCATTTTTGTATTGCGTTTTTCCACCTGTTACCAACCTTTGTGAAACCATGTAATTTCTAACATAGGCAGAGCATGTTTATTTACACTTTTTCACGAAGTGTCCTCTTTTTACTAATGAGTGTGACTTACTAGCCACAAGCATCACAGATACTCATATGATGCATTCTAGTGTGGGTGACTGGCTCACACCTTATGCCCCAGCTGCCAAAGTCAACCTGAACACACGGACCATAAAATATTGCTCTTGGAGAGTTCTGTTGGGTTTGGTTTTTTAAAAAAAAAGTATTACTGTTATCATAGTATCATAGAATGGTTTGGGTTGAAAGGAACCTTAAAGATCATCAAGTTCCAACCCCTCAGCCATGGGCAGGGACACCTCCCACTAGACCAGGTTGCTCAAAGCCCCGTCCAACCTGGTCTTGAACACCTCCAGGGATGGGGCCTCCAGAACTTTTCTGGGCAACCTGTTCCAGTGCCTCACCACCCTCAGAGTGAAAAATTTCTTCCTGAGATCTAATCTGAATCTCCCCTCTTCCACTTGGAAGCCATCACCCCTCATCCTGTCACTACAGGCCCTTGGAAAAAGTCCCTCTCCAGATTTCTTGTAGGCCCATTTGGAAGGCTGCTGTAGGGTCTTCCCCAGAGCCTTCTCTTCTCCAGGCTCAACAACCCAACTCTCCCAGCCTGTCCTCACAGCAGAGGGGCTCCACCCCCCGGATCATCTTTGTGACCCTCCTCTGGACCCTCTCCAACAGCTCCACGTCCTTCCTACATTGTGAGCCCCAGTGCATAACTTAGGTTATCACTGTTTTCACATGCATTTTCTAATTTCCTTACCCAAATTACCAGAAATATGCTACTATTTAAAAAGTATATCCCAAAGCTTATTCCAGCAATTCATACACAGTGGTACCAATCTTAAAGCTATATATGTAATGAGATCTTAGCTTCCACTACCAGAAAATCAAACTTGATATTTTAATTTGGTGCATCTGTGCAGTTCATGGAAATTACTCTTGATAGCATTTTTTGGTATACTTATTGTTTAAATAATGAATGTTCCTCTAACTTTATTTTTACTTTTGAAAACGTTCTCTAAAAAGCAGAGGATGCTTAAGGGAACAGTGTGTTCCAAGATTATGTCCCATTAAAGATGGGATTCAGCCTTACTACCTAAATCAATGAAATGTTGGACACTGCTATTACAGCTTAGATGAATTGTAGGAACAGTACTTGGAATTTTTGTTCACATTTAAAACCTTAGTGACTTAAGAAAGGTTCATATCTGCAACAATTTTGTTTGCAGACTATACTACATATTCAAAAGAAAGAACGTATTATCAAGGAATATTCAAGTAGAGAGTCAGCCAAGAAATTGAATCAAAACCAGCTAAACAGCAAACAGGGCTGTACTTAAGCAAAATGGAAACTCTGTACAGAAGACTGAATTTTATTTAAAAACAAAACAAAACCCAGAAAAACCCCAAAACCAAAACCAAACAACATTCCCCCCATATAATTATTGAATATAGCTGAGAGACTGATCCAGTATGTTTTGAAGGTTATTTTTCCAAGCTATTCCAAAACTGACTAAGAATATAATGCTCTACGATTTAATAATAGCCATTTCATTAAAAACAATCCCCTGGATGCATGGTTTGTATATTTAAAGTTTTATAATAAACAACTGTTTAACTGAAAATAAGTTCAAGGCACCAATGATCTGCACCACAAAGTACAAAGTTAAGCACTAATCCTGAATCCCTAAGATTGCGGTTTAGTGGATCTCTGGTGACTAGCTCCTTTTTCAACCAATCCATATGTGAGCCTTTTAGAACTGCAGGATGGACTAGGAAGTCATATTTAGTATGTAACAAGTTCAGATAAAAATAAGATACATAATCTGTCATCCTAAGATTATCAGTTTCCAGAATCTCCAAACTACATACTCTTGGTGTTAAAACAAATTATTTTAATTAAAATTGCCTCCTTCTTTTGATAGGACTCAAACTGAGACAAAAAAAAATCCATCAGGATACTTCAGGAGTGGAAAACTTTCCCTCATTCTTCACATTCTGAAATTATGTCTCATAAAAACTAAAAACCCCATCAATTATCAGGACATCGAACTCTAGCAAGCCATAGATTTGTCTTTTTCAGTAATCCCCCTGAGAACTCACTTATTAGATCGTTCACCTCACTGCTCAAATACTCAAAATTAGCACCACATGAACTAGAGTTTCACTTACAGAGAGAGACAGTTTCTCAGTTAGAAAGGAAATATTAAATTAAGGTTTTAAGACTGCTACGCTCTGGCTCTTCAGCCGTGTCGCCTTGTTCTTAGCACAGGAATGTCTTATGCTAATGGTAAGAAGAACTTAAACCATTAAAAAAGACATTTTGCATATATTTGAATTTAGAGTTTGACACTTGAAATCCTCATTTTATCTATAGTGTATCTGATCATTTTTCCTAAGACATGCAACAGAATCTGTTTTTACGTCTATCCTAACTGACAATAAAACTGAGCCAAGATGTCCAGCAAAGAGTTTTTCAGCAACAGACAGGTTCCAGCTTTATTTTCCCTATATGTATATATACACATATATATCTACACTTTTTACATACTTCATATTCTACACTTCACATACTTTATGATTTAGCATGTTTTCAGACCACCAAGAATCTCTATGATCTCCTTATTATGTGATAGGTCTCATTATTATGCAATGAGAACCTTAAATCTGGAATATAACTTTTTCAAGTAATTCTTATCAGATCTCAAAGGTGTTAATAATTAATCCAATACTACAGCAAGAAAACAAATTATCTCACTTGCAGATCTGTGGTGAAGCAAAAAAAACCTTATGTCACAATCATCATTCCTGCAAGGCTCACAGGAATGTTTAACGGCATGAATAGACCATCTGGTATTGGGGAGACTGTACATGTCCACGAAGAAAAACGTCACAAAACCCGCATGGAATTGCACATGCAGCTTTTGAGAGTACTGACATACTTACAAAAATCAATCAAACAAACAAACAATTCTACCATGTTTGGTTCAGTGGCTTTACCACTACTCAGAACAAACTCAACGACAGAAATAAGGACTGCACTTAGGCCCTTGTGACCTATGATCACAGGATATTCAGTGCAAAATTCTGCACACAGCCTTCCTTCTTAATATTTTTGTAATATTATTAAATGTGTTTATGCTTCACCTTCAAATTAGTGGGTTTAACACTCTTTTCTCCAGATAAATAGATAACTGTCTCTTCAAGAGGATAAATAAAAAAAAAAAAATCAAATCAGTAATAAGAGTTACCAAATAACATCTATAAAATTCTTTGAATTTAGGGTCTAAAATGCATGCTGTGTTCCTCCAATGTCAAACTCACTGAATTATTTAACTAAGTCATTTTTGCTTCTGCTTGCTCAATACATTCAGTTATAAAAACCTGTAAGTACTTTAAAAATGTCGAATGGGCCATTAATAAGGCAACAACTGACGTAACCACATTAACTCCCTAAAAAATGAAGTTACTAAAAGGAAGAGACCTGAACCAAAAATAAATAAATGGTGCATATAGAGAGAGCTACTTTTTTCCCCCAGAAGTGACCCAATTTATCATCACCTACATCAACTCTCAAATACTAAAGCTGAGGTTAAGTCATTATAAGAAACATATCCTACAACTGTTGCTCTTTTCTGTATGTGAAAAGCTAATAAGCCAAATTATCTTTTGGTTATGCAGCTGGAATTCTGGTGAGGGAGGTTCTACATTTCCAGTAAAAGTATCCTCTCACATATATCCATAACTTATTAAACCCACCCCTGCTCTCTACATTTTTTTAACCATGGTCTAAAGATTGAGAACTACAGATGGGTTCTCCTTCATCTTCAGTTGACACAACAACTCTAATCCTAGAAGTTAACAATACTATACTTAACCCATCACAGTAGACTTTGATTAGAATGGACCAAAAATATCTTAAGTTGTGAAACAGAAATCTTACCTGTTCTTATCACTGTTATATAGAACGTGAAAAATATCATGGTGTACTTATAATACTATTTCAAGATAATGTCCATAATAAAACACTTTCAAATAAAAAAGAAATAGGAAAAAAGGTATTTACCGACAGGATCTTTTTGATTCTGAAAGAGTATTTTGCTGTTGCTGCCATCCATGTTTGCCATGTTAATTGTGTTTCCATCTGTCCAGTAGAGTTTCCTGAAGAAGAAAATGAACATATTTATAATGTTGCTTTGAGTACACTGTATTTTCAATGCATCAGTCATGAAAATATTCATAAGTTTAGAAGCAGGTAAAATACATAACTAAAAGTTACATGATTTAATCAACAGTAAGCTTTGGTAGGGAAGCAGTACTCCGTTAAGAAATTCTCAACAAAATCTTTCAAATGCATGCACTTTAAGTTTGAAAGAAAAAAGAATGAGCAAACTCAAAACATGAACTAAGAAGAAATATTCTGATTGTATTTATTAAAACTACAGTTATCTTACCCTTTTACTGGGTGAACTGCAAGACACTGGGGTTTATCAATTCCATGGATGATCGAGGTTTTCAAGGAACCATCTAAATGTGCCACATTGATTTGCGTTTCATCAAATTCTGAGCTAATCCAATATAAATTACGTGATATCCAATCCACTGCAAGACCTCTGATACTCTGAATATCTGTAAAAAGTGAAAGCAGTCGTTTTGATTTTCTTCCTAGATTGTTCTCAGTCTTGGTGAAAAAAACCCCAAGCATTTCTGGTACAGTTTGTTAACAATATTGTGCAATATTCTATTAAGATGTGTTTATAAACTAGTTGCCAAGAATTAGTAATCAGTATTTTTCTTCTTGAGCCTTATAGACTTGCAATAAGAACAAGAAAACTGCACTGAAGTTCAGGAAATCCTTCATAAATACTTCTCAAAAATAATCCAAATAAACCTATTGTCCAAAAATAATAGACAGATGCTGAATTTTTGCAGTGTATTTTTCTACTTAAAAAAGCATTTATTACTCATTGCACTATTAAAAAGTGTGGTTTATGATTTTATTTTTTCTAGATGGTGATGTAGAATGAGTTAAGTTCAATAATCGTATTTAATAGACATAAGAATTACTCATGACAGAAAATGAAGGATCAAAATTCTTTAGTTGTGAGTTATGCTTCACATACAGAACATGAAGTGGCTTTCTAAAACAAAACTATGCTGAAGTTTGAAAGCCTACTTCCTTCTTTGGCACCAGGAAGACTCAGTACAGAATATCTGAATTAAAAGAGATACAGCATAATTCTATAGCACATAAATAGGTAAGTAGCTACACCACTGAAGAAGTGTTTTGGTTTTAATTCTGAAGATTTTGAAGACTCCAACTTACTCCCCTCCCTTCCTGGAAATGGCTAAATATCTGTCAGCCTATAACAAGTAGTGAATGAATTCTTTATTTTGCTTTGCTTATGGTACACAGCTTTTGCTTTTCCTATTAAACTGTCTTAATCTCAACCCACGAGTTTTCTCTTCTGTTTCTCTTCTTTTACCCTTCTGTTTCTCTTCCCCATCCCACTGTGGGGAGTGAGCAAGCAGCTGTGTAGGGCTTAGCTGCCTTTTGGGGTTAACCCACACCACCTGTATTACCCGAGGTAGCAAAGCATGAGTGAGATATGATTAATTTGGCAGCTTCATCAGTGTCTTTGCATGTGGTAGTCTTCCTTAGCAAGACATTGATTTGAAAATGTTAATATAAACGTTAATATATATTAATATAATAAGAATTACTGTAATTGACAAACCAGCATGGATATGGCTGCAAACTGGTTTGCATATACATAAGGTCAAACACTGGTTGGGCATTGGTCAGTTTGCCAACTTCAGAGGATGTAACAAATACATATCCTTGACCCATTTTAAACTGATCCCCTGCCTTTTTAAGCTTTTTTGGTTGAAGGAATTAGAAAACAAGCATTTCATACTCTTAAAAAGATTAAAGTATGAATTTGGCATCTTTGTGACACTGGCATAAGACTTCATCCAGTGAGAATCCCACTAGTACATGCTTACAAAGCTTCTTATGTTCTTATAAGAAATATGAAAATATAACTGTAAACAAATGAGATCATTTACACATAGTAACTAGTCCTTATAATATTTTGATGTGCCAGAAGATAATAATTTTGCCAATTTTATATATAACAAGTTACATCTGGCACAACAAAACCCCCATAGAACTCCACCACAGAAGCTACCATAATAAAAAGAATATGGAAGAATGCATGACAAACAGAAACAATCACACATAGGAGGTTTCTTTAAGTTTCATTAACTTTCTCGACAAGCTTTGCGATTTTTCACTATATATTTTGCATAGTAAACCACCATTTTAAAAAATAATAAAAAAAAATCTTTCTCTTTTGGGCACCTCAATTCATGCTGTAAAGAACTCTAAGAGGCACTCTAAACCTTGTTCTCCTTACTGATACCAAAAAATGTCTCCAAATGTTATTTAAGTGGTCTCTGAAATAGCAGTAGAAAAATAAAGATATTCACACAAAATTACTTTGTCAAGTAAGGGGATTAAGTTACTTTTGTCAAGTGGGGATATTTGTCCATATTTGTCCAATGATCTCCCAAATTATGCTAATACAGAACAAATGCCTTCTAAAATGGGCAGAGCTTTAATTATTTTTCCGAAGTCCCCAAATAATCAACTAAAGAAGTACTTCCATTTTTTTTTTTGTAATTAGTTCTCAAAAAATCGGAAAAGGTCTGATGTTACAAAACTGAGTCATTTCTTTTCTGCTCTTCCCCTTCAAACATACATTTAACAGTTGAGGAATCTGAGTTTGCAAAATTAGCCTCCAGGTAGCCAGGAGTTCTCCTATTTTCAAGCAGGTAGCT
Source organism: Chionis minor (assembly GCA_013398295.1). NCBI lineage: Eukaryota > Metazoa > Chordata > Aves > Charadriiformes > Chionidae > Chionis > Chionis minor. Next base: position 493,681 of record VZSF01002154.1, on the reverse strand, counting down.
ATATTACAAAACAGAGTCATAGCATGTGCTGCCAGGGGAGGAACTGACAGTGGAAAAAACCCAACCAAACAAAAAGCACCACTAGCAAGGACAACAAACGGCACCATTTTAGTACCAGAGCAACTGACACAGGGTTGAAGCAATCAGGTACAGACTTTACAATCCATTAAGTTTCTGTATTCAAAGCATGGAGCAAAAGTGCCGGAACAAAGAAGGTGTTAACTGCAAAAAAACCAGCCAGTCATAGTTTTCCATTTGCGATATTTTGTTTCTTTTTATCGCTGCAACCAACCTACCTATAATGAAAAAGCTCAGTAAAAAGGAAAACCTGAATTGTAGTATTTTAAGTAACAGAAGCAGGAACGACAGAGCAGACGTAGACACGATTCACAGACACGTTACCAAAAGACTCCAGTTCTTCATGGCACTCAAGTACTGCAAAAAACCTGACGGCAATCAGTTTGAACACGACACATGTGGCAAGACGACAACGGGGACATGCGTAACACCACTATCCCCAAAATTACAAAGCTACCATATCATGTATTTCACTGACGGTGCCAAAGCTGAAATTTCGATCTACACAGACTGGGAAATTAAAAATAACTCAGATGGAGCTAATTTCTTTGCTAGGTTGGCACAGATAGCCAAAGGACACAGAAAATCCACATGAAATGTTTCACTGCAAAGCTATGTCAGGATGCTGTTATTTTTCTACTTTTTTTTTTTTTCTACCATCCCCAGGAGACATTATTTCCATTGTTTACTACACATTTCAATTTGTATAAAAGGATTATTACAAAATTACGTTCCAATTTGTTTAAATAAAAATGAATTTTGAATCAATAAAAGGAACTAGAATCCTAAACAAATTGTGCTGTCTTATTGTTTAGATCAATTATCCAATACCACTGAAAGGTATACCTAACAAGAACTTGCACACTCACACTGTAGCATACTTATAACACACGTTTACCTATAATGAATTATTTTTACTTTGCTGTTAGGCTATTTACCTCTTGCAATAATGGTTTCTAAGCCAGTCCCATTAATGAAGGCACGCTTGATGGTCTGCGTTTTCACATCGGTCCAGTATAAGCGTTCCTCAACAGCATCAAAATCTATGACCGTCACATCGTCAATGTCAGGAACAGTGAAGGCTGTGATGAAGTTGAAGTATGGGTTTTCTATGTCCACCCCTCTTATTTCTGAGCGCCTTGCATAAAGAAGGAATTTCTTCCTTTCTGTTAGAAAAAAGGAAAATATCACTCCTCATCTTCTTCACAACATCACTAACAAAAGTCAAAGTCATTCGAGTTCACTTTACAAATTTGTAAATAAAGTTTATACAAATGATTTAACATCTCCAGAAAATCTGCTGCCTAGTGACAACTGAGCAATAATGTATGTATAAAAATCTCAGGAAAAATATATTAATTCTGGACACCGGACAAGATGTTACCACACCACTAAATTGATACGGTCTTGGGCAAATCTATGGAAAAAAGTTAGATGATATTTTAAATTTTACCCCACTATCCCATTTGTACGTCATAACAGATATTAACATTTGGAATCTCAGGGAAAAGGAGTATCACTGTAACAGGGAAGTTCTGCAAATAACAAAACTCAGGGGGAATTCCACAAGGTATGTGTAAGCAGTGAAAAGTAAACAGGCAGAAGAGAAAGAACACATTGATTGTTCCAATTTAGAAATCTGCTAATGAAAAAGGGTGATATATTAAAGGTGAAACAGAACTCTTTTTTTATATCAAAAGTGTAAATTATTGGAGCCAGTTTCTGTGAATGAACAGTAAAGGCAACTTTTTCCCCCGATATCCTCAATATGTCAAAACGGTTTTTTGTAATTCCTAAATCAACACTGAAAAGAGTAATGTCATACAAGGTTTTACAGACAATAGACACAATTATTTGACATTTCGAGGGCTTTTATAGCTTAAAAGTGTTTGTTTTAATTTTTTATTAAAACTCCCCTGCAAGGCTGCATGTCTAGTATTTACTCTTCATTACACTTTATTAATCCTTGAAAATGAAACTAAGGCAACTTTTGAAGAACAGGTAGAGATTTAAGCTACTATGTATCTTTTTGTTATTCAGCTTACCTGACTAATCATTTTCTGATGACGCGCTTTGCAGTATAAATCTTTCTGTTTTGCAGAGATAAGTTTTACTACCATATCATACACATAAGCAATAGAAAAATTAGCTGTGGTAATACATATCAAAGCTCCACACACCTCATATATTAGAGTAAGTTATCAACCCTCAAAAAGTAGATACCCCTTTAAAGCATATCATTAAAATGCACTGTAGAAATTGTTTTCAAGAATATGTATTTCAATTTATCCAGTTCAAAATTCGAAAATCTATACAATCACCAGGCTTCTGGAGGAAAACTTACCATAACATGTTTTCTTGTCTAAAGACAGTTTCATCAGATGCGGACAAGCACATGCAGCACTTCTGTTGTGACTGATCAGACACATGTGGGAACATGGACCTCTGCCCTCATTAGCAGCGCACGGATTGAAAGCTAAAAGTGAATAATGAAATAAAAACAAAAAAAAAAAAATAAGAACAGCTTTTGGAACGCAGGTTTGTCAAACTAGCACAAGCCATGCTGGTGACAGCGTGGTGAAAACTGAAGACAAACCTGGCCTCATTGATTCACTGAGCTTGTACTCTAATCGCTTTTTCTAGGCTAACATTCAACTCTTGTCCAAGCATTATTATTAAATTTTTTTTTAGTACTGCCACAAATTTTATCATTGGAATTTCACAAAGCCACTGGATAAAATGTTCCCAGTGAGATATTAATTTTGCAGTCTATTTACTACTTTTAAATGTATAGAATTGTACACTGCAACACATGGGATTAAAAAAAAGTTAATACGATGAGGACTTGAAAAGCAAATTTTGTTTTGTGAAGAGTCAAAGCTTAGGTCATACAATGAATTTTTGGCAAATTCAACGTTCCCTCTCAATTTGATCCACCTACTGGAATGTTAGTTGGAAATCTCACATGCAAAGATAATTTGGAAAAACATGCCAAAGTATTTCTACTTTTCTCAAAGAAAAACTTCTCCTAAGCATAGATTTTTTTCAAGTAGCTTCCCATATTTCACTGATTGAAAAAGATGAGCTAAAATTGCTTCAAAGAGCAGAAAGAAAGCTGACTGGAGAAGGCTTCTTAGTCTTACAAAACCTAGAAGTTGTTCTTATTATCTTCAATCATTATTATACACACACAGAAAGTAATATTGATTTTTCCATTTACTAAAAAAACTTAGAAAATTAACAGTGCTGAAAAAGGAAGTGGGAATGACTGACTCATAACGACAAACTTATAATTAACAAAATCAATTAGTTTAGCATATATTCCTCCAACACTGTGCTAGCCTGCAATATAAGTAATTAGATAAGTATAGAAATCTGATGTTTGAATTGCTTCGTGAAATAAATCTAGCTCAGACTCAAATGCTAAAATTTGAAGACAAACTCAAGGTTTGCTTCATTGAACCATTTCTTTTTCATCAATGTGTGCTTCCTTAGATTTACCCATCAGCTCCTGAATCCTTTAACTACTTCTCCGACCATTGCTACAGGAAGAATAAAATTTTAAAAACCTTGGATAAACAGGTTAATGGCATTCTATCCAGCATCCTCCATCATTCTATCAAAAAATCCCAGGCTTTTACAGCTCTCTCTAAAGTCGTCCCATTTACCCCCTGCAAACACTGGCAGCACTGGAAGCCACTCAGCACTCCCAGCCTTTGCTGTTTCTCCTGCTACTCCAAGGTATATTATAAAGAAGCATCCTGTATCCTGTCATCTCTTCTAAACAACTTATAAAAAAAATCAGCTGGGCCAATAAACTTATAAATATTCATTCTTGGTTAATGACTTAATATCTTCTTTGACTGTAAATACCTTATTAACCTCATGTGATGATTATATTTGATTCCCAAAAGTTACAATAGAGAAATACTTATTTACCATCATCACTTTTCTTGTATCTGTAGTAACAATGTAAAAAAAATCTGTGGTGTTTTATAAGTTCACAACTTTGTGTGGAAGATAAGAAATGTGAAGCTGAGGAAAAGAGACTGATGGTAAGAAGGTTCCAAGAGCTCTTCAGAATAAGAATCAATTATGAATGGACTGTTAATATTAGTAAATATAAGTCACCTATCTCTATGAACATCACACCAAAAATGAAACAAAATTTAGGGTTTTGACAAGGTTGTGAAGGAGATCACAGAATCATTGTTTCAAGGGATTCTCAGGAGATCACCTTGTCATTCAGCCTCCTGTATTTTTCGACATTCTTAACAATGCTGCTCTGTGATGTAAAATTTTGTCATAGGCTTTGTAAAAAAGCATCTACTTTAATTTACTTGCCAATACAAAACAGTAATTTCAGTGGAACCTCAACTTCTTTATATGCATGCAACTGTCTGTGGCAAGGATCTGCGTGGGGTCTAAGAATAATAATCCCCATCTTGTCTTTCTGTGCATGTAGTACACTATGTTCTTCTCCAGCAAAATTGCTATTTGAGTATAGAATTCAAATAGAAGAACATACAGAAGCCAAAATAAAAGGCATGCTGTTTAATCATCGTGTTAAAGAAAGAGGTGTGGTTAAAGGGTCCTACGAGCCACAACAAAGACGAGACGGTACAATTTGTCTACTATCTGTCCACATCACAATCCCCTTCATGTATCACAGAATATGAAATTAGTGGAAAAAGAAGTGATATAAAGCAGATTTGTTTCCACATGCATGCACAATTGGAGGAGTAAACCATCATAATCTAAAAATTAATTATGCCAGCACATATGTATATATATTCCTTTCATATTCACACTGCTTTCACTGAATAACAGCTCAGCCCATTCCTTAAGTTCTAATAAAAGCTAATTTTCTTGAAGACAAATAGGCATGCCATTGCTCTGACTCTCCAAAATTTAGCTTTTTTATTTCCTTGTGCTAGTTCTAACACGTCTATTTCTATTGTGAATAACCGTAGAACCATTCTTTATTCACCTTCTCCATGCCATTTATGATTTCACAGCCTGCCATCATACAGAAGCCTATCTCTAAGCTGCATTTCAAGAAGCATCAGCTTACCTGTCCTCATACAAAACCTTTCCTATACTCTTGATAAGCCTGTCAAGCTTTCTCAGTATCTTTCATATGATCCGTATACAAGTATTCCAGATACCGGAGTGATATGGATTTATACAGCCATCACAGTTCACCATCTGTGGTTCTTTATTCCTTTCCTAATCATTTCCACCAATTTATTTTCCTTTTGATCACGGCAACCCACAGAACTGGCATTTTCACCAACTGGCCAGCCTTTTGCCTCATTTAATTGATTTCCACCGCTGATTGCTTGTTAATCTATTTCTCTTACAGTACGACACCCTGATATACATATGCCACCCTTTTTTCATCATATTTCTTCTTAACTGCTCCATAACCATTACTTAAACAAAATGTTAATTTTTATTGACCAGTAACCCATAAAAACCCCCTCAGACATTCCATCACCAGCTGACAAATGAACAGTTATTCCGGTAACACCTACACGCACATTCACTATAGACCAACTTATCCACCATATTCACTTCATATTGAACCCATCCCTTCTTGGCATCGGATTTTTGCTATGCAAAATTTTAATCTTACACTTCAATGGTGAGCGGCACGACTAAATTCTGCCTACACCTTCAAATATATGCACTCCGGTTACATCAAAAGGATGCTTACAAATTGCTGACAATCTATTCCCACTCATATTTAAAACCAGTTATCGATCTAATCCTCTGCTCACTGTCAATACTTCGTGTAGTATTGCTTTTCGTAGGGCCAAAGATCCTTCTGATGTACTCGGACAACTTAAAATCTTTATACTACCTGATTAGATCTGATTATTTTAGCATTAATCTTTGGAATTTGCAAGTTAGAACTGATCACAGAATGCTTTAGTTCTAAAATACATATTTATTGATTGCCTGTATTCACTTCTTCTGCTTCAGTTTTTAATCATTCAACTTGAAGAATTAGTCAGTATACCATTTAACAAAAATTTACATATTCACCATGAAACAAAATAAACAAGAACATCATTAGCTTGAAGTCAGCACAATTCTTCATGAAACTCTATTGTGTATGGTATGATGGTTTATGTTAATTCTGAAGCTCTTGTTAATGATTCTCTGCCCCCCTCCTGCCTCAGTGAGATGAAAGGGTACCGCAAAAAAACCCAGAGAAAAATGTAAATAATTATGTAAATCCAAAGCAAGGAATGGGCTACATGGAATGCCTGACCTTAAAAAGCATGCTGAAAAACTAAGCAGATGTAAAAGAATAACAAGTGTTGTAATGTTATGGTATTACCACATGGGAAGGCCAAAGGCGATAGTCCTTTTAGGAGCAGGTGCTATGCTCTATAGAAAACTTCCAAAAATCAGAAATTTACTGTTGAAGTAAGTAACGAAGTAAGGTGACAAAGAATCAAACTAAATCCAAGTGTGAAAAGCTGTACAAGACTTACATGATAGACTGAGAAATAAAACAGCTGATAAAATTCAACACATGTATAGTAATATAAAAGAAAAAAAAAAAAAAAACAATCTCAGGTTGCATACACGAGGATAAACACTGAAATAGCATCCATACCTCCAAGATCCTTTTCCAATAGAACAGATAATATTTATACTTATGAAATGGCTGTCCAGTACTCCTCTTATTACAAGAGCTAGGACGTGCTGAACAGAATTATCAAGTATTGGGGGCAAAACCAGCAAGGCGATGTCCTCTCTCACACAGTGCATAGTTACACACCAGAGTAACCGGCTAAAAAAATTGTAGACATCAAGAGTTTGTGTAAGTTCAGATGTCAGGTAGTAAAGTTCATGCCAGAAGAATCGGTCAAAGGCTTTAAAACCTTTGAAGCACAAAGGTATGGTTTTAGGTTCAACAGCGCGTGAGTGAGAGGAAGCTGCCGGGCTGTACGGGAGGAGCGCGGCTGTTATCTGCCCTCAGGTCCACACTGTCCTGCGGGCACTGAGCAGCCAATGTCACAGGCAGGATGCTGAGTTAAGAGAAACACAGCAAAGGCTGCTTTTATAATTCCTAAAACAAAAAAATGGAACTTTCACCAGGCACAAAGGAATCCAATTTAAGGTTCAGAAAGATTGTATGTGTTTTGCATGATTTAGAATACACATAACAATCTTGCTGCTGGTTTTGAAGTAAGAAGAATGTACACAAGAAGGTTGTGATAAAATCTCAAAATCTCAAAACCTCCAAAATAAAATAGTCAAAACTTTGCTCATGTGCATCTTAAGCCACATTTCCGTAAAAAGTTATTTGTTTTAAACAGCTATCAATCCAGGCCTCAATAGAATATCGTAACAGAACAGTGCTATGAAGTTAAATGTTTTTCATTTTTTAATTTTTAATTAAAAGAGCCCAGTGGTACCAATATACTTTATATTCAGCAGTTATTATACTGCTTGTCCTGATTTTCAGGCTACAAGAATTCAATATGCAAAACTAAAAATAATGCCATGGCCATGTTTGTTTGGTTTTTCTCTTGTTTGGTTTTTTTGTGGGGGTTATAGGAGTTTTTGTTTGGTTGTTGGTGGTTTTTTTTTGTTTGGTGATTTTTTTTTTTTAATTCAAATTAACACCCTTGAGAAATGCAGAAAACTGGGGAATATGTGAGGAATTCACAGCTTTTAACTGTTTTCAAGTTGTGATCTTTCCAATGCACTATATTTACTCCTCTCATTGCTATCCTCAGCAGTAACCCTCGTGCTACAAGTGCAACTTCTTATGTCTAAAATAGAAGACCTTGTTCTTTCCAGCAAGTGGGTTTTAAAAATATAATGGTAGTTGAGAAAACATTCTTCCTAGAAAACCTGTGTTTGCTATGTTAATAGCATCCCTGACACACAGCTTTGATTCTCTGAAGACAAGTAGGTCTTAAACTCATATTCCTGAGATGTGACATTATTCTGCCTCAGATCATGAAGCCTTCCACAATATCCTGTTGTTTACTGACAGTTGAACCCATCATCCATGCAAACATCTCAGTATAACTTAAATTAACTCAGTATACATTAAATTAGCATCTGTCCTAGATTAACTGAAATAATGTTGCTTTAGGCTACAGTAATTTATTGAGCTCTGCTCTAATTATTTCAGTCAAAATAAGTTGCATGAAATATTTTAAAAGTTAATAACCTTTCACCTACATCGGTGACCCAGATGTATACCTATGGAGCTGAGACTACAAAATGCTGGCCTTCAGAGCTAGATGTATACTGACATTTTGCAATGTAAATCTACTGTTAATTATACTTTGCGATTCTAGACTGCATGCTATCTGGTTTCATTTACTGCAGAATTGCTACAAATTCAAAAGAAAGATTAAGAAGTAATTGCACAGTATCACCATTTTTCTCTAGCTCCAATAAAGCTAGGTACTGGAGATCTGTAGAAAGAAATTGCTTCCATTGAAAGAGAATAATTTAGAGGAAACCCAGAAGGCCAACTGTAAATCAGAATCTGGTGGTTTCTACATCATACAATAAAAGCTGCAATTACATAACTTGCTATTTGAACTTCTTGATTCTGGCAAATAACTACTGAAAACTCTTCTAAAGCTTATATCTTGCCTTGGGGCCAAGGTATCAGTGACTACAGAATACTGACTGATGGCTCTCTAGGCCATAGTCTCTCTCTAAAGATGTTGCCTGGCCCCACTCCAAACAGAAAATAGTTGGGTTCTTTCTGACAGCAAGAAATGGCTAATGGGAACTCTACTGCTACTGTGAAAGCATCAAATACAGAACACAATTGCTCAAATCCCTAAGTTCAGGAAGTGATTAATTATAAAAAATAGCAAACCCCATTACATTAAAAGGGTGTGCAGAGATGCATATTTACATCATCTTTATTTTAAGATCCAGATAGATAAAATCTGGTAAATCTTCATTGTCAAGATTAATACACTTTTGTAGCTGAAGATAACTAAATACTACCGCTGGACTATCTCGCTAATGACAAAGTCTATGCACTTACCATAACTGTACAGCACTGCTCTGCTACAAATAGATGTTATACTATAAAAGCTGGTATAAAATTGAAATGGAAATGTACACACATGAAGAGGTAACCTTTATACAGATGAAAATGGGAAGCTAAAGTTACAAAATAATGTATCAAGAAATAATTAAAGAATATCATATTATTTGATTTATATATATATATTTATATATATATTTTATATATATATATATATATAGTGAACTTCCTTTCAGTTTTGATTGTCATCCACACCAAAACTAAGTTTTGGTGCTTCTTGAAGTTTTAAATTCTGAACTCATGCCTCCAAGCAGGTTGATTTCATTCTCCCATGAAAGACAGTGTTCTAATTTGAAGCTGAAAATTGAAAATGTTACTTTAAGATAAAAGCTGTTGAGTGAATAGGATACGCTTTGGAAAAGCATCAGTTAATGGACAACACCTAATTGGGGCTATTTAGGTAGAAAAGTAGTAATCTGCAGTGGTGGAATCTAAGTTATTCAGTCCTAACTGTGAACAAGCAGCCTAAGAATTAAACAGAGACAGAAAAATCAAGGAGGGCCAAGAAGATGATCTGAGGGCTGGAGACCCTATGTTGTGAGGACAGGCTGAGAGAGTTGGGGGTGTTCAACTTGGAGAAGAGAAGGCTCCAGGGAGACTTTAGAGCCCCTTCCAGTATCCGAAAGGGGCTACAGAAAGCTGGAGAGGGACTTTTTAGAAGGTTACATAGTGATGAGGGGTAATGGCTTCCAACTGGAAGAGGGGAGATTCAGATTAGATCTCAGGAAATTTTGTACCCTGAGGGTGGTGAGGCACTGGAACAGGTTGCCCAGAAAAGTTCTGGAGGCCCCATCCCTGGTGGTGTTCAAGACCAGGTTGGACGGGGCTTTGAGCAACCTGGTCTATGGGAGGTGTCCCTGCCCATGGCTGAGGGGTTGGAACTAGATGATCTTTAAGGTCCCTTCCAACCCAAACCATTTTACGATTCTATGACTCTAAGTGAATGAGTAAATTAAGGCAAATTATAGCACTAAGTGAATATTTACAACTAAGAATTGTATACACAGTTTATTTAACAGAAAAGTTCACCTTCCTCTGGAGAGAAGCAAGAGGAAAACAGCTAACACTGTTATGTTTACTTTTGTCAGACTAGTTACTCCAGTGAAAAAAATAATTAAGTTGGAAACCTTTTAAATAAAAGTGGTTCAGCACTGTATCTGTAACAGAACAAGAACAAGAGTCCTAATGGGCAGTATTCACAGACACTGACCCCATCAAGCTTCTGTTTTGAATAAAGATTCTAGTACCACCCAAGGAACACTAGTGTTGAATACAACATTTAATTAAGAATGGTCATTTAAAGGCAAATTCATATACAGATATTTGCACATAAAAAGAATACTTTTTTCCCCTCACAGGAATAATAATTAATTATTCTATAAATAGTCACCTTGTGGCTGACGACTTGGATGATATATCTGAAGATCAAAAGGCTGAGCACTTGTTTTTTGTATTACACTGACATTTTGGCCAGTCCATTTATTGGCTTTTGCAAGTGTATTGGTCCGCCAATCTGTCCAATATACTTCACTCCCATACAAAGAAACAGCAAAAGGGTGAGAAAGATACTCATGACCCCGTATAATCTCTATCATGCCGGTTCCATCATATAATGCAGAATAAATGGCATCTGACCTGCAAGACAACCACAAATTTAAGGTTACATAAAACTAAAATACAAGTCACACAACTGTTATGACACCGTTGCAAGAAGTTTAAAAACCTTACTCTTACATACTGGTAAGACCAAAGAATGTTGATAGTGCAATCGTTAACTTCAAATATTATTTAGTTCACATTATTCATTTAACTAGTGATATCAAATACTGGTTTACCTGTATACTGTTTTTTAAATTCAGATTTACCTCCATTCTGTGAAAATATAGCAGGAAAATGAGTTTCCATTCAGATGAACTTACGGAAAACACAGTGAAATAGGTTGGGTCTTCCATGTGTAGGTGTCAGGGAGGACAAATAGGCGGCTGTTTTCTAAGGCACAGGGAGCCACGAGCCATGGATGACACCACAGCTGGCAGGGCAGAGCTTTACTCTCCAGGGACATCCCACTGCCCGTGAGCAAGGCGAGCAGGGCAGGTCCCAGGGGTGGCAGCCAGGTTCAGCCAAGGGTCCAAATCACCAGAAAAATTTGCAGTGACGAGACAGGGTCAGGTCACCACCCTTGGGTTGGGGTTTGGACCAAGAGGGCCCATTGCCCGGCAGTGCCGTGGCTGCTCTGGAGACTGGTGCTCCAGTGGCATCGCTCAGGCAGGGGCCGAGCTCCAGGGACGAACTGAAATGGGCTCCTGGGCCCGTGGGCAGCGTGTGTGAGGGGAGGTCCCTGAGAAACCTGGTTAGGGCCATTAGGTCTACAGACCATGAAGAAATTATGTATAATAGCAATGGAATTAAAGAAATGTACATGCTGTACATTCTCACACCAGACTCTTGATGTACATAATGACTCCACTTACAACATAGTTCACATTTCTGTATGTAAGAATGAGGATTTATAAACAGATTAGAAGAATACTGTTATCACTTTACCTGGCATCTGTCCATACTATTCTTTTTTCAAAGTGGTCTACAGTAAGGCCATTTGGCCACGCGCCGGTATCCATATCTTTATATATGATCTTTCTTTCTGCACCACTCATGGAAGCGGATTCGATGCGAGGAAAATTTGCATCCCAGTCTGTCCAAAAGAGAATTCTGGTGAGAGGAAAGGGAAAAGAAAAGAGATATAAGAAAATATTAAAGCATGCAGAGTCGTTTCAAATGGTTCGGTAATACAATAGTTCGAAAAAAGGTCAAACATTTACATGTTTTAAATTAAAGGAATAAGAAGATAAGTTTCATCAACTCTGTAAATTTCTTGAAGTCATAGAGTAACGTGGAGGTAATATTTCATTATTAGTGTTAGAGCAATCGGGAAACTCAAGATGTTTTTCAAAAACTAGAACTTTAATAGCATTCTCTTTTTTGTGTCCATTAATACAAATAACAGCTTGTCCTGTCTTCCTTCTATAATTAGAAACCCAGCACATTACAAAGAAATTATAATGACAGCCTTTGAAAGCAATCCACAGATGAGGAAGATTGGGAGGGGACAAAGGGATGAAAGGTGATTTGAGGCAGCAGGGATTAAGGAACACGATAAACTAGAGGTTTCCATTTATTATTAAGCGTTTTCCAATGAAGACCCCTAGATTTTGGTATGTCACTAATGAATTTTATACAGATTCTAAGAAAAGCAAAAAGATAGGTTCTCTAAGTTATGTACTACCTCCCATTTTTTTTCCAATAAGGAGAGCTTTCACCTATATAACCAAAGAAGTTTCTTGTTAAGTAACAGAAACAGTGTCACCAGAAGGCCAAAAATACACTCCAACAGCTCTCAGCTTACAACAACAGTAAAAGTTTTCAACAACAAAGAAACTTCATTACCCAATATTGTGTGTAGAGGGATCCTCTTAGAGTGACCACAAGGTGTAATGGTCAATAGGTACATGCTCTCCTCATAATTATTGTTCTTTCAGAGAGAAAAAACCCGCAACAAAACATCAAGTTAAGTGTTGCCAAAAATAATATCAACTACAATGAGTTTGCAGAATCATCATATTTAATTTTCTTTAGAAAACAGTGATGGTCTCTCTTGCGTCTTCACAGAATATTTATCTCAGAAAATATTTAATATTTTTATTAGGAAGAAATTTTTCCCTCTGAGGGTGGTGAGGCACAGGTTGCCCGGGGAAGCTGTGACTGCCCCATCCCTGGAGGTGTTCAAGGCCAGGTTGGACGGGGCTTGGAGCAACCTGGTCCAGTGGGAGGAATTGTTAAACAAAAATAATACCTTTGATATGAAAACTTTTAACGAGTTGTAAAAAGCTAAGAGAGTTTTAAGCTCTGTAAAAAGCAGAGAATTAGACAAAACTTTTTGCCAAGTAACATCCGACAGCTTCAGTCCTGAACGTATACTCTAACAAGGCCTATCCATTTAGTGCCTGCGAACAAGCAGTAGATGCTACATTTAAATAATAAAGGATCCCAGGTCCCAGGGTCCGTACCTCCTGTGTGCCAGCCACCGGAGCGAGCGAGGGTGTGCCTGTCAGTGTGGGATCGCTGGAAAAGGTGAAGCCAGACTAACTGCTGGGTGGGTTAAGCCGCTTGGCAGCCAGACGTACGCAGGTGTGTCCTGGTTTGAGCGACACAGGATTCATTTCTCTTTCAGTAATTTTACTTTTCAGTAAGGTCTCTTTTAATGCGAGGGAAAACTGCATTTTTAGAAGACTCTGGTGTCTGAATTTGTGAAAATATTTACCTTATAGCCAGCTATGGCGTTTCAAGGTCTCAGTGTTTTTGAGCTTGCCAGGTGCAGGGATGAAGAGGAATAAGACCTGGGCATTTGACCCAAGCTGTCAACAGGGTATTTCATACCATGAATGTCACATTCAATATAAATTAGAAAGTTTGGTGAGGATTTTCTCTTCTATGATGGCTGCGATCCTAAGAACCTCTTGCCCCGGTGCTGGACCCCTGAGCCCTTCCCTTCCTCCCGAAGCCGTAGCGCTCGCAGTGTCCCATGTTGGCTGTCCCCTGCTGGGAGTGCACGGCTTCCTCGGGGTAGGATGGGCTGAGTATAATCCTCGTTTTATAGTTTTATATTGGTATCGGGATCAATATTGGTTCTTTAGTTTTAGTACTGTTAACTATCTAGTATTATCCTATTAAATCTGTTCATATTTTAACCCCCGGGTTTCCTTGTTTTTTCCTCATTCCCCTTCCATGGGGACCATAACAACACGTCTCTGGGAGTGAGGCACCTGGGGGAGCTGGCTACCAGAGCACCGGGGGGCCAGTCCAACTAGCAGAATGACCATGAGGTCTGGGGCCTGAGAAAGGTTTACACGTGTGTATGTGTGGCAGCTGAGGACAGTGAGGATCCCGGGTGAGCTACTGGGCAGGACCGGGTGAGATCCTCGCCAGCAGCTGGTGTGGGGCTGCAGCCTCGGGGGGGTCATACACCCTGGAGCCGGCAGCGGGGCAGCCCCGTGATCCCGGGGCCAGCCACCGGGGAGGCTGACTGTCTGAACCTGGCTACTGGGGGAAGTCACATTATCCATACATATGTATTTCCCACTAAAAGAACTTCATCCTTAAAAGCCACAGAGGTTAACAGGATTAAGAGCAGTGGTGCTGCTTGTATCAGTGCTGAGAATTTCTGCCCGTGCAGCCCTTCGTGGCCAGTCACGTTTATACGCATATAAGTTTATGTATGTTGTCTATGTGCATCTGTGTGTGTGTGGACTGGGAAGACGTGGTCAGCCTCACTGCAGGTTGGAATCAACAGCACGTAGCTACGGCAGCCTCGCCATCTACTTGGAATCATCAGTGTTTGTTTATTCATATTTATTTGTGAAAAGATTGAAGAGCTGTTCCCAACTGCATGCAAAGATTTTACTCTTTCCTCACTTCTAACAAAACGTAGCACACAATTGCTTCTATCTTTTCAAAAGGCAGATTAAGCCTTCAGTTTCAGCAAGAGTAGTGATTTGATTTTTTTCTCCTCCCAACCATTTAATTTGAACAGCTTATCTGCCAATTCTTCTGCCAACGGGATTCCTCTTTTTAAAGATCTCTATAGATAAACGATGCACTCTGTAAATAAGCTTTCTAGCATCCAAACTCAGAGGGCAGGGACCTTACTCATTAAAGAAGGTACTTCCTGATTTAGAATTTTAGGTCCCAGAATCTGGGTCCTTTACCTACTTTTCTTTTTATGTCCACAGCGGTGTTTCATAGACTCATAGAATGGTTTTAAAGACTATCTAGTTCCAACCCCCCCTGCCCTGGGCAGGGACACCTCCCACTGGACCAGATTGCTCCAAGCCTCGTCCAACCTGGCCTTGAACACCTCCAGGGATGGGGCAGTCACAGCTTCCCCGGGCAACCTGTGCCTCACCACCCTCAGAGGGAAAAATTTCTTCCTAATAAAAATATTAAATATTTTCTGAGATAAATATTCTGTGAAGACGCAAGAGAGACCATCACTGTTTTCTAAAGAAAATTAAATATGATGATTCTGCAAACTCATTGTAGTTGATATTATTTTTGGCAACACTTAACTTGATGTTTTGTTGCGGGTTTTTTCTCTCTGAAAGAACAATAATTATGAGGAGAGCATGTACCTATTGACCATTACACCTTGTGGTCACTCTAAGAGGATCCCTCTACACACAATGTTGGGTAATAGAAGTTTCTGTAACGAGTTTGCAATTTCATATAGCCTCAAAGTATTGCTCTAACTCCAAGAATTATGAAATTTTTGCAGTAGTAAACTGAATTTCAATACAGAATCAGAACCAACACCTAGCTTAACAGGGAGTTAATGACACCATGAACAGTTTTACTTCCCTTCCACTACTTAAGTCTATTGACTTAAATTTTAATGTAAATGGTGTGGTGTACGGGTCATTTTACTCTGCCAAAAAAATGTGAGGCTAATTTTAAAAGGAAGTAAAAATATCCTAAGCAAAATTTTAATGTAGTGGGGTTTTTTTACTGTGAAGATTTAAAAAATGGAATTTTGAAGTAAATTTATATGTTTGACAATTGCCAAAATTACCCTTTATGGGAAAACAGCTTTTACTGAGTTAGCGTATTACCAAGATCAGGCAATATTTTAATTTAAGCATACTTTTTTTTTTTTAAAAAAAAGGATTGCTTTAATTCATATTTTGTTTGATATTATGAAAAAATTCTAATATTTACTAGAAACATTTAATTATGACAGGCATTAGATAACATATTTTGGTAGTAGGCTGAATTTACCGCACTCAGTTGCCTAGGATTAATAATATTCCAGTTTAATAATATCCCTTATGAATAGGTAGCAAAAATACTGACAGAAGTTGGCAAGCACTATCTCCACTGTAAAGATGGAGAAACAAACACAAGAGGTGGGATTTACCTCACTAAACTATTAGTCTTCCAGTAACATCTAAGCTGTACCTTTATAGTTCAACCAAAAAATCAGTCTCTCAGGCAGATGAATGAGCTTGTCGATACCTAAATCTGTCCATTAACCACACAGGAAGCTTAGACGAAAAACTTCAGTTACTATCACCTACACTAAAAAAGGAAATGAAACAATCACATAGCAAGGGAAGTCAATCGCCAACAAATAGACCCCTGTATCTCCCGACTTACCTTCTCTTAACCCTTTTCATTGGGGCAAACCACACTAATAACAGATTGTATTTCACTGAAAATATACTTTCAAGAACTGCTAAAGACAAATTAGGAAATATAACTTACAGCAAAAAAAGGAAATCAAAATCTCACACTTAAACCTGTACCTTTAAAACACTTTGTGATATAAAAAAAGTAATCTTTTTCTAATTACCCATATCTGGGATCCAAAGCAATAGCCCTCGGATGTTCCATAGCTCCCGCTATTAGCGTTGTTCTCAAAGTGCCATCTAGTTTTGCTACTTCAATTTGGTCCAAATTGCTGTCTATCCAATATATGTTTCCTGCAATCCAGTCCACAGTAAGACCTTCAGGTGTGGCCAGGCCATGTTGCACTACGACCTCAATGGCACCAACACCTTAAAAAAAGAAAGGGGGGGGGGAAGGAGAGAGTCTTAATGAACTAATAGTCTGATATGGTGAACACGGACATACAAGTCTATCACATGCTCTTGGAGTGAATTCTTGAATAATCTGATGGATGATAAAACTTCGTTCCATGTGACCTTTTCTTTTTTACAAAGGCAATAAATAGACTGCTAGAAATAAGTACACTTTTGGCAATATACAAATAACCTTAATTCCACAGCAACAGAAATATTTAGTTCTCTGATGCTGTAGTAAGTAAAGGTCTGAAACTTTCAGTAAAGGTCAGAGATCACATGCAAAGTACGACAGGAGACGTGCATGTGGCCTATTACCAGGGACCTCTTTTGCCCCTGCTGTGAAGGACGTGCTCACGCTTTGCCTCCCACTGACTGGACATACCACATAAAACTCCTGCAGCTCTATTTCAGTTCTTTCTCTACCAGAAAAAGAGAAAACTGAAAGACTGTGATGAAGACAGAAATGGCAGGGAGAACTCTGTTTGGACTACATGTTTTGAAAAGCTCTGCAATAGCCTTACTTTGGTCCTTCGAATTCACATGCGCAATTCATACTGTCACTGTCTAAAAACAGCTGTTCCCTCCAGGTCGTCTGGAGGGTCTCAAAATTTTTTCCACACAAAGAGAAACTACAGAAGCATTCTGTTAGCCCTCAGGACTTCCAGGAAGGCAGAGTGCTTTTTTCAGTTGCAACTTAGTTCTTGATAGCTGCAAGACTGAAGGAGTAAATTATTATTTATTTTATTTTTAATCTATCACAGAAGTCACTTGGATTCTGGTGCAGTATGATTATAACACAGCGCGACGACAACAGACCACCTTACTGGTTTCATACAAGCACCACAACCATTAATAAAAAAGCAGCAAGTCTTTGGCTGTCTTTACATACTTAGCAGTGTTGGATATTTCTTTCCTGGTCTGGATTCTTTGGATATAAAAATACCCACAAATACCACCTACTAAGGAGAAGAAAAAAACCCAGAAAACAAAAAACAAAAGTGTTGGAGAACATACGCATGAATGCATATGTGGACTTTTACAAAAGGGAGTTAAACCTGCTTACGCCTGTTAGCTCATGCAGGAATGAAAGCACCTGAAAATACACTTCAACAAAGAGCATTTTGCAGAAATGTTTTTGTATATATTACGAGATTATATTGAGTTATAGGCCATAATTATGTCACCAGGGCAAAGAACAAGGCTTTCTGAATGCTATACAATTTTGAAGCAAAATCTTTCACCTAGTGAGAGCAGATAATTTGTCAGACATCTTATAAATTCTTATGCTTTTTAATAAGGTAAAGGTAAATTACAAAAACTGGAAAAAAAAAATCAATACCGTACTCATTGGACCAGGAAGAAATATCAGCCCTTTTCATTTGCCATTTTCTTACCCCAATAGCCTATTGCAAAATGAAACTTTTATAACAAAAAGTCTTTTTCTAGCTCTACATCAAGCACAATCTAGATACACGCATTTTTAAATGCAGAATGCCATCATAAATTTTGTTTCTGTGAATGGTAGCTCAGTTACAATTTATCAGGTCCAACACTCTGTAAAACTGCAATTGTTCTTACTGTGAAGAAATTAAATTCGTACCTCCGGTATCAGAGAGCTTGCCTCTGTAAATTTTGTCCTCTACCACATCAGTCCAGTACAGTAAACTCTGACTGAAATGAAAATCAAGTGCTATGGTATTTCTTAAACCAGGAACTAAGAGGCTGTAGTCGCGTTTGTGAAGATCAATTTTTCTGATCTCATGTCGAATAGAAAAAATTATGAAAGCCTCAAACGGATCTGAAAGCAGAAGATTATACATTTCAAAAGAATAATAAAGAAGATATTGTTACATATTGATATAAATGACAAGTGGGATAAGAACCACAGAATACTTTATCAGGAGAAACAGACAATTAAAACAACTCATCTTCTGATAAGGAGTCTTTCAAATACATTTTTAGGCCCACAGACTTCTCATTTCTCCCTTCTAGCATTATCTTTGATCACAACTAGAGATATTAAACATTAAACTCTGGAATATCAAACTCAGCTACTGAACTGTGTTTTGTATGGACAAGAAGTCCATAATTAGGGCTTTAAAAAGTCACGTTATTAAATCAGAATCTCAAAAGTTTTAGAAATATTTAATCCATCCGACAATACATTCTTTCAAATGCCAGTTAGTTGAAACAATGTACTAAAACATATATAATGAACAATTTGAATGTATATATAAAATGCACTTTGTGTTTTCAATTGAATTGAATTTAAAAAAAAACCTCTCACCCTAAACTACCAAGCAAAGAAATAAACATTTTATATGCTTATTGATACACCCCATCACAAATCCAACTACCACTAAAATTCTCCTTTGCTATTCAATTAATACTAGATTGTTTGTGCCTGTGAGCTTATATCAAATTATACATAAAGATCTGTAAACACTCTCTGCATAGGTCAGCCATACTATAAAATTATTTTTTTTTATTATAGTTCTTACATATTTTGGATTAGGAAAAGTTTTACAAACAACTAGCTGTGTTAATAAAACAAATAAGAAAGAAAAAAATTGGATTTTGTAAACTGTTGAATGAACGCTGTATATCCACTTTAATAAAGAAAGTCTATCATATCAGTCCTCCCCCGCCCCACCTCAAGTTCTTTCTCCAGGAGTGAGACAAAAATGATACTGGGGTTTCTGTTATCCATACAATTACACCTCCATTTTATATAAAAGTGAGATTATTGGCAGTTTATGGCAATAGGCAATATTGCATTGTTCTAAAACGTTCAAAGAAAATGTCACGCAAGTTATCACCAAATAGAAAGATGATTATATACCTCTCCAAAAAGATTAATTTCATGTTCTTCTCTTGATAACCATTGCACACACAGATTAAATTATCTATGATTCTTTAAGTTAATCAGGTACCTCAGTAGAGCTGTTTTTCTGGTCTTGAAGTACTTATTCATAATCTGGCTTGGACTTTCCAAATGATCCTCCTATTTGTTAAAGCAACTAATGACTTTCTGCAAAGCCAATTTTTCAAAGCTCTGCAGTAGTTAAATAATTTAATGAAGAACAGGATCGCTGACATTAGTAGCTATTTCACAAGTACCAGTTATCTGAACCTGAGAAACACTTTAATGGCACTTCCCAATTTGCGATAAATCGGTAGCTATTATGCAGGAGACCACAGGCTACTAACATACTGGTTTTTTAGGCAACTCCAGTGCACGAGAACATACATGATGGACATCACCAGTAGCTTCTTTTATGTTTCTCAGTAATCAGCACCACAATAGACGTAAGGGACCTAATAAATCTGTGCTATGTTGGAAGAGTCTTTTTCATTCAAAGTAGAGGAAACGTAGCTTAAGCTACATAACCTACGGTGCACATTATCAAGTACACTGATGAAAAGGATTAGAGTTCAATGGGATCTTGACAAATTTAAGTTATAATACTTATGAGTGTAAATCAACAAGAAATGGGTAAGCAGGCAAAGTAACACCATTTTCCTTATTTGGACATTTTGGTTTAAATAAGCAGGTCATATGCTGGGTTTTTTCCCCCCTCTTTCTTGCCCTTCCCATTACAATGCAAAGATGTAAATTTAGATCCTTGGTTATGTTGGCTGATACACAGTCAAGTCACAGATGTGATGCTACATAAAACAAAAGAATGATTGATATTGTGACAAACAAGAGACGCTGCATCGCAGCGCTAAATTTCTCTGGGAAGAATTCAGAAAGCAGGCAGAAACCAGTATTACATAGGTTCCTCTATGATAAGGCTATTTAAATATAGCCAAATGGACAGCAATAAGTATTGCCTGGCTGGGGAGTTGTGACCCAGAGCTCAGCCACCACTCTGCTTTACCTAATGCTGCAATCAATCTCCACAGCCTGGATGACTGGAGTCTAGAATTGTATTATTGTATGTGTGTTAAGGAAAAGGAAAAAAGCTGCATAAAACTGAGCATATAACTGATGGGATACCAGATCTGTGGGAAAGACTCTAGAAAATTAGATTAACAATGGCGTGGTACCGTAAATAAGGTCAACTCAAGTTTTGCACTTGAAATAAATATAATATAACCCTTCCACTCCTTCCCCCTAAGCTTTGGTGAAGGCAGTCTACAATACCGCGCACTGTTCTGAGCACGGCTCAGAGAAGAATGTGAATCAACTACAGGAATGCAAGAGGAAATCAGCAGAATAAGATGAGTGGAAGCAGATAAAACTCTCCAAAACCATAAAAGGCTGATGAATTGAAAAATGGGAACCCCCTTGTTTTCTATATAAATAACAAGTAGGCCAAGGATTAAAGACTTAAAGCAGAGCAGGAAGACTCAGAAAGACTAGAAAGAACTTATAGGAGAGTGAGGCACGGAAATATCTCGCCCCTGGGAAACTTGGAGTTCACCATCGAAGGTGTCTTGAAGGTCTTTGGAAGCAGATAAACAGCAGCAGTATTAGATAGCCCTTCATTTTCCTTCCAACCTTGTCATTCAACGATTGTATAAAATACACTATATGATAGTGAATTATCATTTTCACACTGAATTGAATCAATTTGGTTTAAGGTTATGCTTCCATCACCCTATAACACAAAAAAAAATAATGTTGTTTTCCCACTTCATTCCTCTTCTAGAAATTGAGAGCAAATACTTTTTATTTTAACAATTAATTAAGAGTATTTTCATAAAATCTCACCTTAATTCAGTGTAATGATTATTGATTCCATTCTTTAAAATTTTTTTAAAGAAAAGTAATTGTTAACAATTAGGCAAAAATCATACATTTCTGTGACCAAGCTTTTTTACCATACAGGTAAGTGTATAAAATATATGATAGAAACATAAAGCATGAAATGCATTAACAGTTTTAAGAAAAAATTCTGATGGAAGAAAACCGCCTAAACAACACACTCAAAAAAGACTGTATAGAAAGAATAATGCTTCACCTTTTCCAGTGGTTTTAAAGTTCTAACAGAAGCTTACTCTACTAACAGTAGCACAGCAAGCAACCTACACTGTGCTTTTATGAAATGTACCTCAAAGGAAAATGATAACTCCATAAAGAGTCTGAAAAAAACTCCAATTCATTAAAAGTTTGACAGTGCTCAGGGGGGATTGGACCGGACCACTCCACCCCACCCCCATTTTAGTATTGAAAGCTATCTGGACAAAATTCAAACAAAATTGAATTTAAACCCAGCTAAAACAGATCAAACATGCAGACACATCATCCTGCTTTCCAAATACATATAGGCATATAACAGAGTTCCCACAGCTTAGAAAGTTTTACAGTCATTTTTTAATTAAATCTATACTAAGCTAAATGTTTCTGAGTTCCTCTAACTTTTATTATACCAAATTCTGAAAGGCTGAACATAAACATGAAAGTTAAATATCTTTCAAGAACAGGTTTTTTTCTGTATGCTTATTATCATCTAAAACAGTTCAAGTGCAATATATCAGCACAACTTATTTTGAAATGTGTTCCATGACAAAATAGGAAGAGTATGAAAATACATAATTTATATTGACTGTCCATCTGAATAATGGAGCTCTGTAGCATACTTTTAGTTCAATCAATACAAATTTAAACGTGAATGAAACATTTAGTCTTTGGGAAGTCAGTAATGTAACAGTACACATGCCACAACAGCAACAAGCAAACTAGATGAAAACAAGAGATATGGACAGTGAAGAAACTCTGAAGGAGGAAAACACCACAATTAAAAATCTCAAGAAGCAAAGAGAACATAAGTAGAAATAAGAGAAAACAGGGGAAATGGAGAAAGACATTGAAAGATAAACAATAAAGGAAAAAAACGTGCTCAATTCAAGCAATTTATTTCCATACACTTATTATTCCATAACTCATTATATTTCTCTGATAATTCATTAGATTCCTCTGACAAGCACACTATGTGATTCTGATATGCCATCCAAAAAACTCATAAATCACATACATTAATTGCTGCATTTTCAGCACTCACACTCCCATTAGATTTCTGATGGACACTCGGGTAAATGTTTTTACAATAGTTTGAGAAAGTGAAGAGCTGCACACTAACTTTACAGGCTATGTAAAAGCTGTGCACTAGTGAAATGTTTGACTGTCCATAGGAAAGTGCTGCTATAGATAGCAAAAAAAAAAAAAAGGTATGTAAGGGCAAGGTAATAATTTTCCTCTGAGTAATTTTTTTTCTCCTGGAAAAATGATTATTAGTTACTGCTCTAATATAATACACATCTACTCCCAGTTCAAGGCATTTTAAATCACTATGGGTTTTCTAAGAATACCTTTATACCAACTGGTATTATTGAAGAAGCAGTTTGGCATTTGGGGCACTGTTTATCTTTGCAATCACAGAATGTTCAGGGTTGGAAGGGACCTCTAGAGATCATCTAGTCCAACCTCCCTGCCAGAGCAGGTCCACCTACAGCAGGTTGCACAGGATGGTGTCCAGGTGGGTTGGGAATGTCTCCAGAGTTGGAGACTCCACCACCTCTCTGGGCAGCCTGTCCCAGTGCTCTGCCACCCTCAAAGTCAAGAAGTTCCTCCTCATGTTCAGATGGAACTTCCTATATTTGAGTTTGTGCCCGTTACCTCTTGTCCTGTCCCTGGGCACCACTGAAAAAAGCCTGGCCCCCTCCTCCTGGCACCCTCCCTTTAAGTATTTGCAGACATTGATGAGATCCCCCCTCAGCCTTCTCTAGACTAAAAAGACCCAACTCCCTCAGCCTTTCCTCATCAGAAACATGTTCCAGCCCCCTAACCATCTTCGTAGCCCTTCTCTCTCCCCTCTCCAGCAGTTCCCTGTCCTTCCTGAACCGGGGAGCCCAGAACTGGACACAGCGCTCCAGATGCTGCCTCACCAGGGCAGAGTAGAGGGGGAGGATGACCTCCCTCCACCTGCTGGCCCCACTCTTTTTAATGCACCCCAGGATGCCATGGGCCTTCTTGGTCACAAGGGCACACTGCTGGCTCACGGTCATCCTGCTGTCCAACCAGGACTCCCAGGTCCCTCTCTGCACAGCTGCTTTCCAGCAGGTCAGCCCCCAACCTGTACTGGTGAGTGGGGCGATTCCTCCTCAGGTGCAGGACCCGACACCCTCAACCTTGAAGTTGAACTTCATTAGGTTTCTCTCTGCCCAACTCTCCAGCCTGTCCAGATCACGCTGAATGGCAGCACAGCCTTCTGGTGTGGCAGCCACCCCTCCCAGCTTCGTGTCCTCAGCAAACTGGCTGATGGTGCACTCTGTGCCTTCATCCAAGTCACTGATGAATACATCGAACAGGGCTGGACCCAGCACTAACCCCTGAGGAACACCACTTGTTATAGACCTCCAACTATACTCAAAGATCAGTTTAAACTCTATTTGTAATGGTACTTGAGAGCTTTTTTCTTTATTTTATGTTCATTTAAGATCTCGTGCACAGAGACATCAATGGTATGGACACTTTGAGGCTAACATTCACAAATGAGACCAAAATGGTGCTCACTTTACTAAAATGCGGTTCACACAGTCAACAACTAAAATATCAGAGTATTTGTCCTTCAGAGTATTTATCATGATTTTCAAATGAAATAAACTGAAAAGGGCCAAGATTATTAGTGACTATAAATCATATGTCGCATTTAATATGGAATAATTTTGTTGCAGCTTTGATGACATTAGGAGAGTATCTTTACAATTTGTGAAGAGAGGTAGCATTTTTTCTTTATACCAGCTGACATCACCAGTCTCAGATCACATGGTTAATATTAAAGTCTTTGAGAAAATCTGTAAAAAACAATTTGTAACTTCAGAGTCTCACCAACATTAGTAAACATTAAGCAGACATATCTTATGGGGTTAAGAAAACCTGAGAAACCAAGGTCCCCCTTTCTTACTTTTCAGCAGAAGTGAGTATATTTCACTTTGGGGTTTTCTCCCTTAGCTTCCAAAAACCAGTCTTTTCTATTTACTTTAATTTAAAGTTTGTTTCAAGCTTTCCTTCACTAAATTACTAACAGTGTCCCCTAAATGCTTTTAATCCTTTAATTTCTGTAACCCAGAAAGAATGCACTTTCTGAATTATTTGAAACATCCATAATAAAACAAATCAGATTGATCAAAAGTCAATGAGAATAAGACTAAAGCAGTGTCATAAAATAAGAATTTTAACAGCAATAAAATAAGGCTCAGATATACAGAACCACAGTAATGTGCCAGCAGAGGACATTTTGAGAGTCTATGATCAGCATAGATAAGTAACGTCTGAACAACATACACTCCTGATCTCATACAGTAGTAGTAACTATTTATATATGATAGGAACAATTACAGATAGGCAAAGCATAAATTTGGAGATAATCCTGGAAATTATAACACTAGATATTCCAGTCTGATGAAAGTAAACCACATTCTTAATGAATTTAAAAAATTGCTCAAAGGCAAGATGTGTAATTGAAGAGAACATCCGCAACATAAAACTGAATTTGAATTATTCGTTGCTTGGGCAAAAAGAAACATTATTTTTATTACATGCAATAGATATTTTGGCCCTAAGTAAATGATGGGCTTCCTTTCTAAAGTTCTAAAATATTTTGTAAATTAGCAAATTGGCTCAAACATCGTCAGAGCAGAAGTATTAGAATTTGCCTTTTCTGAAATAGGGATCATTAAGTTGGCTACTAACTACTAAATTATTTCAGGTGACCAGCAATAGGAAACTTAGGCTTTTATTTCTAGCTGATTCTTTTTTTTTCATGCGATTCATCTGAGGAAATGCTGAGTATCTGGAACAAATATCTTAACCATGATATCTACTGAATTAGGAAATACTCAGATAAGTTGGGAGATATTTCTACTCAGGATTTATAAGACATCAGAGAATCCTAAACTGAATTTTTTGAAAATCTAGAGAGCCAAATCAATGCTATTTTTAAATCCCTATGTGGGGGGTGTTGCGGGGGGTGGGGGTGGTGTAAAGATGTGATGACAGTTTATATTGCACATACATGTTTGTATTTTATACACATATTCACACTGAACTTGAAAAAGACACCCGTGACATAGTTTCTAAATCATGCTTCAGTAAATTTCAATAGTGAGCAATGAGGAGAATCCATTCCCCTCTACTATTTTGCTTATGCTCGTTTTCCTCTTGATGAGTGAGCTGAACGGTCTTACAGATGTCAAAAAACAAGTATCAGACTGTTGTAGGTGAAAAAATAGCTTAAATTGTGAATGCTAACAGACATTAGATAATTGACTACATGTGTATGAATGCACATTCAAAATTAAACTTCTGAACCTTCAAGTAAAACTGATCAATATCACAGTGTCACAGATTGATCCATTTCTCCAAAGTACAAAGAAAATCCTTCGTATTCCGTACACATACACACACTTACATATATATCCCTGTATATTAAATATACATGAAAAACTGTGTGAAACTTCAAACAACTTGGATATTATTTGCTATTAACATTCTTACAAAGTCTTATAAGCAAGGAACTAACACTGCATTCTTCATCCTGCATCAAGAATAGGGACAGCTTTAACGAGTTCTTCAGATCGCTGTCAGCCACACACTTGGATAACCCAAGCCTATATTTCTTATTTAAAACAAAGGAAATAATCTCTCACGAAATAGAAATAACAGATATTAACATCTGGAATATCAAAAATAGGCAGAATTTCAACTTACCAGTACTAACACAATTTTCTCCATCCTTACTGAGCTTCCAGCCTTCATAACATGAGCACTTGACGGTATTTTTATGCTGTTCACATACTTGGCTACACTTAAGGTGCTTGGTACAGTAATCCATAATCTCACAAGTCTTGTTGTCTATGCTAAGACTGGATCCTGCAGGGCAGGAGCATACAATTCTTCCTCCAGGAACCACAGAACATTGATGACTACACCCACCATTATTAAGCGAACATTCATCTGAAATAACACGGAGAAAAAACCATTAAGGGCTGCAAGGGCTGTCAGTTATGTTGTATCTTCTTAAAGTCACCAGGTGAACTAAAAGACATCAAATGCCTCTAAAGAAATGCAAACTGATTTTTACATTTGTTAAACAGCTTTTTTAATTTCTTTTTAAAATTACCTAATTTGCAAGTATTCAGCACGGTAGCTTTACTGCAACCTTTGAAGACTTTAGCATGGCAGATGTACATTTTCAGACTTTCATGCATATAATTTCATTCATTAATAATTAAAGAGTGTCTACACAGAGCCAGCCGAAAGACCGTTATAGCTCAACCATCTTCAATGGTAACCAAAAGCTAAAGTTGATTAATAATCATACTTTCACAAATACTTCCCTCGTTTCCAGCCACTTGAGCTTTCAGGGAGAAGGCTGCAACTCTTAGTCCTATGTGTCTCTATCACAAGCAACTTGTCAAAAAAAAATGTACAAAACCCAGGATTTCTTTCCCCTCCTTTTCCAATAACAGCTACTAGAGAATACTGCTTCTGCATTCTCCGTGTCAGTGCACTCACATTATATTCTGCAGGTAACTGATGATTTGGCAAGCTCTGCTAAATGAATCAAAGGTGCTTTGCGAAGCCTTTAAAGCATCTGCCTTAAAAGCATGATAATTGTGCCTGTGAGAACTTCTGTGACCTCTGGAGCAAAGCAGCACAGAGCCACTCCTTACCTCATAGTACTACTGAGATCCAGGGAATCAATGGGAGGGACAAACCAGTCCATTGTTGCACTGGAAACTAAACTTCACTTTTATTTTTTAATCTGTTTATGTCTTTCAGTTATTTTGTTTGATTCTAACAAGTCTCTGAAAGCCTTGCTCAATTGTGATAACATGCAAAAACACAACAGTGTTCTACAGAATTATTTCCTTACCACGTGCCATACAATTGCTCTAACTCTAACTCTTAACGCAACACCATGTAATAAAAAAATAATAATAATAAAAAATATTTCCTTCCAACAGTCCTTTGTTCAGACTTCAAGTTTAGGTTTTTTGTGGCTTTTTTATCATGACAAAAAAAGAATTAAGCTCTTCAATGTGTCTAACATGCAAAGGCGTTGCCCCACATCCCATATTTACCCTTCAGTTTATGCCTAGGTATGTTTTAAAACTAAACAATTAACAACTGCTGAAATACCTGTTGACCAATAACATGCCATTCTAGAAGTTGTAACAACCATTAAAAACCAAGCCTGGCCCTTTACAGTATCCAACAGGACAGAGGTGTCATAACAGACTACTACTAGTAGGAAGATAATTATCCATACACACAAATAAGATAAAAACAAAATAGATGACCTTACACTAGAATTTCTTTCTCATGGAGTCTAGACAGCATGGGATTTATATGTAGCTCTCAGAGGACTTAGGGCTACAACATAATCTTAA
Organism: Chionis minor; assembly: GCA_013398295.1. Classification (NCBI taxonomy): domain Eukaryota; kingdom Metazoa; phylum Chordata; class Aves; order Charadriiformes; family Chionidae; genus Chionis; species Chionis minor. The sequence continues at coordinate 465,460 of VZSF01002154.1, read as the reverse complement.
CATATTCCAGAGGAATACTGAATTTCAGATGCCCTCTTACAGTCCTGTCTGCAGCCCTGCAGAAGCGTAAAGGCAGCGTAAAGATGCCTTTGCCATACCCTGGGCAGCTGTTGCCCAGCCAGTGAACTCTGCCTTCTACGCCAGCCACGGCGCTTAGCCCAGCGCAGGCTCTCCTGGGAAAACAGGTCCTAGAGAGTGAAAACGCTTGCAGACATTCCAAATGCTTTGTGACAACGCCGGAGATTGTAAAAGACTTTATGCAAAGCAAGGTCAGTGGGGAGAGGCAAATTGTTGACATAATAATAATAATAAATGAATTAATAAATATAATTATATAATAGTATATTATTTATAATT
>VZSF01002154.1:417571-464844 GCA_013398295.1 Chionis minor | reverse complement strand
TAATTAGATTTATAAAAATCATTATACAATTACCTAAGATTTTCCTACAAGCCATGTTTCATTTTTATCCCTAAACCATCACTATAGTACAATACTACTGCTATAGTATAATAAGTTCTTTTAAAATCTATTCATTTTATCTTTGCATATGTTTTATAATTCTATTAAGTTATCTGTTATACTTCTGTTAGATTTATAACATTAGTTTTGTAATTTTTTACCAAATACAATTTTGCTGAGTTAACATACATCATCTCACATGCCATGAAATCCTTTCAACACCACCATCAGAGAGACACCTTAACTCCTCCTAGTCATCCCAGTGCACGTCTTCATGAACTCCTACACAACTACTGACAGGATTCTCTAACTCAAGCTTCTGTAGTCGGAGACAACTGCAAATTAGCTTATATCTTTTCATATATGCCAGAGCCTTTTAGACTGTTTACCTCCAGGAGTAATTTAAGGTGTTAGGAAATGAAAGACTTACCTAAGGAACTATGTTTTCCCTTATTTGAAGAAAACTAACGCTTCAAGCACAAACCCACTATGATTTAAATTAAGTAAAAATCCTCACATAGGCTACTGTGATAAAATGTCAGTAAGAATAACATGAGAACTGTGTTTTCAACGCTAAGTATTGTGACAGACAATATCAGGAATAATCAGGAAAGTGTGTCTAAAAGAAGTACCACAAAGATCGCCTTCATCAGATCCATCAGGACAATCTCTTCTCCCATTGCAGAGCTTCTCAGGCTGTAGGCAGATGGAGGTATCATTAGCACAAGGGTATTTTGGTGGTCCACACATATAGCCCTCGCAATTATCCTCATCAGACTGATCCTCACAATCAATATCGCCATCACATAGCCACGCTTTGCTAATGCATCTCCCTTGGAGAAAAGAGACAATAAACACAAGAAATCAGACTGGAAGCAAACCTTAGAAAAAACCTTCAGTAACATTACACAGTTTGGTTTTTTTATTATTTTGCTTTTCTATTAATAGTACTTTCCTCATAGATGAGCAGAAAGAAACCAACTTGTAATTATACTCTGAAGCATCATCCACATCAGTGTTGACAGTCTAATTTTCCAAACAACTTCAATCCTAATTATTTCTACACTGAACAGAACTGCATAGAGGCAGGACATATCGTCATATTCTGTTAAATATACCAAATTATACTAAAATATTTTAATTTTGGTTTTAATTTCTGCTTTTCTTCATCTCTCCTTTTATCTTCTCCAACAGCCTTCCATAGGAGCAATGTTTCAATATATGACTTTATTAGCATGGGCTTAAGAACAAGAAAAAAAAATCTTTCTAGGAAGTATGCACAGATATATAATAATGTAATTCCCAGATTACATCAGATAAATGATCAGCTTTTAGAGAAGATAGCTACAGCAGATGAAACTTCTTACATGATTTCATTTTTAATCAAACCAGGATTCAGATTTCCTTCACTCCTGAAAAGGGGGGATGGGAGATGGGGTGGGAATCCACTTTTGTGCTGACCATCAATGTTTAGAGATGCGAGACAGTCTCTTGATTGAGAAAGGAGTTATGATCTTTAAAAAACATACAGATATTAAATTAGAATCACTAAACCCAGGGATTTTAACAGGTGAAAAATAACCAAGATTGTGAATATGGGGGATGTGTGTGTGTGTGCTCCTGTCCCAAATGATTTTTCAACTCTCAAGCATAAACTTGTGACTTGCTAAATTTTGGTAACACCTAGGCTGAACAGAAGTGGCATGTGCTTTATCCTCCAATTAATAAAGAGACAACAGGTAGAACCACGGGTGAGGAAGCTGATCTTTCACTGTGTTTCTGCCTATAAACAATTTAGGTGGAAAACATCATGCTGGAATGGGAAAAAGACCCTGGAATTGGCTGGATCTGTTGACAGCAACGCTGGTGGATGCCCAAGGAGTAACTTGGTGATGCCCGAGTCTGGTAACTGCAAACTGTTGTGCAGCATCATCTGACACGGCTTTCTGCCCAGCCTTCCCAGTTCAGCAGCCATCTTCCCAGTTGGAAATCAAGACCGAGTATGACTTTGTGGGGGAAGCAAGCAAGTGAGCATGTGAAATAGAATTAGGGCAAAACTCTAACCTTTTTGGTTCTTTAATAAACCTTTCAGTGCCAAATCTGCTACAGGTTGTCTTTTACTCTGTATCACCCACGACATAGTTCAATGCAAAACCATCTCAGAAGGGATTCCCTACAGCTGTCCACACTGCATGGTGTGCACCCGTCCCTGACGGTAACTCTACTGTCTGCCATAATACAGCAGCAGATTTCAACTTCCTTTAAAAGAAATTTCTGCTTAAGACTAGCGTAATGCTTTTCATTTGATATTTTAGTCTTCTTTTAATGGGAAGGGTGCTGTCGTCCTCACAGAATGACAATGGGATAAAATACAGTGAAACAGGACCAATGAAATAAAATACGTTTCTGCAGCATCTCGCAAGGCAAATGTGAAACTGCCTTCACTTTTGGTGAAGAAAATCAAGAAGTGAAACTTCAGGATGATACTACAGTGAGTGTGGTTTCAAACAACACAAAATTTTACCAGTGCAAAATCACCTGGAAAACTTAAACAGGGAGTGGTGTCAATTAGAATGAAAAGCTTTCTATTTTCTATAGTGGCCAAAGTCCCAAATGTCCTACACTAAAAGGACAGAATTGCACAGTCACAGGGAAACCAAGTTGTATGCATTATATGTATGCAGTTTACCATTACATACAATCACAAGCGTTTCAAAAAAGCGTCCATATTCATCATTATCTTGAAATGATCTTTTTTATATTATTATAACACAGAAGGAGAATGAAAGCTAATGAAAAACACCAACATCAAGCAAACTAACAAGATCCCAGAGCAAATTGGTGTTGCTTCCAGTAGAGCTCTTAATCTGTTCTTTAATCTTTTATACATACAAATATTTACAGAGCAAATCAGTTTTCCTGCCTTTCTCTCAACCTTAATGAAGATATATTTTATAATAAAAGATTCACCTTCCACTATGATAGCTATGACGTGTTCTTAAGCAGAATATACTTTTCAAGGAATTAATCTTTGCCAAAACTCTAGAGATAGACTTAAGGAAGTATTATGATTGTCTTGAAATCATTACTGAAAATTCACCGATATTTTTTATTGCCCCTTATTGAAATTCACATTTTTGGTTTCCAGGAACCTTTTTAGTAAAATTCCGTCACAAATTAATTGCCTCAATGGATATATCTGTTCTTTTCCATGGCTCTTTTGTGTAACACAGAAGACACACGTGTAAAGTAGTGAATCAGAAGTTCTGAAACAACAAGTAGGTGGGAAAACCAGAGCCAAATGCTTTTCCAACATTTTTTTTATTTCCTACAAATACCAGCAAGTACAACACAATTACCTTTTTATATACTGTTCAGTTTTTGTCGGGATACTGAGCCTAGGAAGTTTTTTGACAGGTTATATATTCAACTGTAGGAAAACTACTTTGGTGGAGCATTAGTTGCATTGTTTCTTCTTACAGTTACTTCTTGGTGCCTAAAGCTGTAATACCTTCCTAACCTATAGAACAGACTCAATCTCCTTCCTAGCAAAATGAAAGAATGTTCTAATCTGACATATTTAACAAAATGTTGTGATGTTCAATGATCTTGCTTGTCTTGTAGAACAAACCTGAGACTTAGACTGAATTACTTTGATTCAAGAACAAAGTAATTTCTGGTATTTAAAAGCTTCCTGTAGAAAGCAGATATTTATGTCTCCTGGGTGAGACAGAACTAAAAAAATAAAAATCAGGGCCTAAAGACAGCTGTTACCACAGAAAGTGATGATAACATGAACTAAAGATAATATCATTTTCTAGTTTACTTGCTTGGGTGGTTTCTTTTAATTTAAATTTTTAATGTCAACTGAATTCACCCCTCCAGTCAGAAATTTCATCACTCTGAGCCATCGTTATATTCAAAAAGGTTATTACAGTAGTTGTATAAGATGTGCAACTCTAAAGAATGAAAAGTGAGAGAGAAGACGGAGCAGGGAGGGAACAAGCGGAAGCAACGCTGGCAAACCCACCTTTTGACCGCTACCCTTTCTACCTACGCTTTGAACTCCTCCATGCTGCCCATTTTTATGTTCTTACTAAAGCTGCTCCTCTTCCAGAACTCCCCTCATGCTGTTTCTTGCTACGGTAACCCTTTCCTCCTCATCAGCCCTCGCATAATCTGTAGGGCAGCCCTACCAATTTCCTCATCATCTTCTTCCTCAAAACCCCTTCGTTCCCAGCCTTCCTCACTATTAACGTCTCTCCATTCTTCTCTCCTTGTCATATACTTGTATCTTGGCCCACACTCCCCATCCAGGCAGCGCTATTGTTGCCGCTTTCTTCCAATATCACTGCTATGATCATCCCTTGACTTTATTTCCCCTCTATGCACATTCCTTATTTTCCATTCCAAAGAAATCCTACTTCTTCCCTCAACTTTTTTTTTTTCCCCCCTCTAGTAGACTATAACATGTGAGAAAAAAGAAGTACAAAGTGATAGCCCGCAGGATAGCATTAAAAATGGTAAGATACAAAATTAACTACTTCTGGAAAGAAATATAAAAAGCAGTAAGTATGACAAATATACAATACAGTTCAGATCTAACTGCTTACTACAGTGAAGTATTCATTGCTTGTTTGCATTTGCCTTCACAGAAGTACTTGATTATGATCATTAGAGTAATTAGATGACTTTTCAAGTGAGATTGCACAGATTCTGCTCTTGGTCCTGTACTACTAAGTGAAAAGTAGGAAGATGGAACAAAAAGGACAGATTTATGTAATACATAAAACTGAGTTGAAGTACACGCCTGTAATAATTTTTGGAGGACAGAATCAGAATTTCAAGTAGGAAATTGGATCTTAGTCTAATCTAATTTAGTCTAGTCTAATTGAAAAGAAGTTAAATCTAATTTAAAAGCAGAAATAACTGCCTAGAAGCAGCCTAACAGTAGTCAATCTCAATCAGGTAGTTATCGCATCTCATATCCTACTGCTGCACAAACTCTAGTATATTTTTCTTCACACATCACCACAAACGACGACGTGATTTCGTGAAAACATTAGAAACGTCACTCTGAAATCTGTTAACTCAAGTGCCCTGCAGCATTTTGGCTGACTTTGGATACCGTGGCTCAAGAACTGCACAGGTTGGACAGTTCCAGTGACACCAACAAAAATACTCAAGGTTTAAAAATATAAAACAGAAAACATGCAAGGAGAAAAGTATTTGTTTATTCAACAAAAAATGTGGCTAAGGAGATGTATGAAAGAAGTCTTTCAATATTCAAAAGATTTTTATACCAGCAAAAAGATGAAGACAATCAACTAAGCTTGCAGCAAAGATGCAGATGACTTATTAGGGAAAAAACGTTCAATTATTAGAGGTAAATTACTAAAAGGCTATCCATAGAAGTTACAGAATAGCCTCTATGGGATATGTCTAAGCGCATAGCAGAAAAGGGGCTGGATATGATGGGTTCTTGAGACCACCGTTACTCTGAGCAGAAAAATCACCTTTGGCTGAAAGCTGACAAACGCAGTAATGGTAACATGACAGTCATGCCTCTGCTATCCTGACAGATTAACCAGAGCCAACAAAAACTACAGCAGGGAAAGACCCTACAGCTACTATTTACAGCCATAAAACAAAAAAGCAGCAGGCAAAAAGAGTGGATGGTAACATTTCACTATTACTCTTCTCACCAACCGTCATCTCCCTCAAAACATATCGGCTGTTTCGCCTCCCCCCCCTCCATGTTCCTACCCAGACCTATCATATTTTGTGTTAGGAAATCGGATGTTGCTGCTTAGCAATCTCTAAAGGGAGAACCAGCCAGTTTTTCCTCGTCTGAACAACTCTCAGAAATGTGGAAGCCAGACAGCATTATTCCTATAGAATGATCCACAGGGAATATGACGTTTATTGTGAAACCTGAAAGAATTATGACAAACTATTTTTCATAAACCCATTATTACTCATTTGTCCCACCATATGGAATTAAACTAAACAAGTAGCTAAACAAAAATTTCCTTTTGCTGTTTTCTGTTCCTATGCATTACCAACACACCTCCTCCAGAACAGCAATTTTGCTCCTTCCAGGACTGATGGAAGGAAAATAGTGAAAGAAAAAAATACGGATGAAACTGTCATAACTGATTCCTAAAGTGATGTTTCCATATAACCAAGAAGCAGCATTGCATCTTCCTCTAAATCAAAGCCATAAACCCGTGAATTTAGCAAGTGTTTGATGAAAATGTGTTTGATGACAATAATTTTTTTGCTGTATTTATATGTGGCAGGTAGAGAAGTCACATTTCATCTTTCATCTTCTAAACTGACTGAGATATTGCTCTCCTTGCGCATGACTGTACACATAGGTAAACATATAATGAGATAGTATAGTTTGAGAACTTTTCTCCATTTAATCACCAGGAAAAATACAGTACCAGGAAGAAGCGTATTTCCTGTGTCAGCATTTCTTTCAGTCTATTTCAGGGAACAGACCATTCTATTAAAAGTGAATAATCCCTTTTTACTTATTGAAGCTATTTCATTTAACAGCTACTCGTTCTATACATCTTATGGAAACTGTAAGAACACAAAAGGAAATGTTTTGTTTAGATGAAATTCAGTATTTCATATTTATCTGGTCATTATGATTTCTACAACTTTAAAATCCAAGTAGCAGCAAGCCTCCAAGCACTTGTAAGACATCCTAAAGTAGTTCACATATTAAAAATGAACTCTCTGTTCACACTGTGGATTTGAATAAAGTATCTTACTGTATCCATACACAATCACAAATACTTTTGGACAGAGGTCATGTAACTAGACTGCAACATTTATCGTGCTTAGCATGATATTAGAATGGTATTAGAATGGGTTCTCCTTTTCTGTAATAAGTATAGTTGTCTAATGGCAACAATGCTATTACTTATTCTATCCTGAGATAAATTTTGCTTTTAGAGGTGTTTTTTTTTTACCCCACATATTTCATTAAGCTTTGAAGAAATTGTAAAAAGATTAATACAATGCTGACATATATTAATTTCTTCCTTAGACTGTCCCTTAAGAAGAGTTCCATCTAAGCATTGTTTTGCAAAATATCCTCTTGTAAAGATAGCCACATTCTTTTTGCACGTTTTAATGACGTATATTTAGCAAAATTTTACTTTAGACATTCTCAAAGAATGTGTTTTTCTCCCAATACTGCAGTTCCAATTTCCAGTGCTGTAGTTATAATTCTTTGATGTCTTCTAGTTCATTACTTTATACTATTTCAATCAACTTACTTGTAGGGCCAAAGATGGAAAACAGAAGAAAATACTTGGACTTTGAAGTACTAATAAATGCTCCATTTAAGTATTTGGTTTGATGTACTATCATATAGAACAGTTTCAGCTTTAAGTAATCCCAAACCCCATCCATTTTATGTTGTAAATCAGAAAACAGGTCAGGGGAAGTATATTAATACTCTTTTTCTGGTTTAAGTACAATAAGTAACATTAGTAATGATTAAAAAGCATTAAAAGCAGTATTCAAATAGTAGAATGCGATCAAATCACACAAATGGACAGACAGACACACTGAGTAAATGAGAGCAAAACATATCTGCAAGCATATACCTGTACTCTTGCAGGAGAACTTGGTTTTTTCATCACATAGTCGTATCGTTCCATTACAGCCTTTTTCATCACTACCATCTTCACAGTCCTTTTCTCCATCACAGCGCCACAACTCAGGGACACAGTTCCCATCAGGACTGCACTGAAATTCCTTCCCATTGCATCTTCCAGGGGAGGGGGTTTCTTAGAAAAAATAAGAATTACATTGAAGAACTTTCTCATGTGAGTTCTTTCTATGCCAAATCTACAATGACTTAGAATCCCCCTTCCTAACCAAAGTTGAAATCAAGAGTCCCCAGGTATAACACTTAAAACTCACTAATCCTTTCTAACTCAGCACTCCAACACAAGCTCCAGACGAGCTCGCTCTTACCCTGCTCACTCCCTTCACTGGCTTATCTACTACAGGCTCAAGGTAAATATCAGTTTGGTTTGGGTTTTTTTGCAGAGCTTTCAGACAAGAATGAATTTGGAGGTTTAAGGAGGACCAAGGTTGATCAAGTTTTCCTGGTGCTTCATAAGCCCTGGCTCTCACCCTCAAGCTACATTCCCTCCTCATTCTTCATTCTCCTCTTTTTTTTCCCCCGCAACGAGGTCCATCTCCCTGTTCACAAAACATGAAAGGTGACATCTTTGCTCTACTGACATGAGAGTTCTCGCCCCGACACCTGCCTGACTTGTGCTACTACAGCACTGGCAGAGTACTTGTAGCCACAGCGATGGAATCAATCTTCAATGTTTCAAAAACATAGTAACTATGTGATTTTAATTATTCATCACATACTTAATTCTCTGTTTTCTAGATGATAGCCTTTTCAATTTTATCCTTGCCCTCCTTTTCTCAAACTATTACCACTGTATTTTAATTTTGTCACAACATACTAATGACAATAACATGGATTTAAAATAATGATAAACGTATTCATTCTGTTTGCACCAAAAAGCATTATTCAGAAAGATTCTTCTAGGACTGCCTATTAATATATGGTTTACTTTATTAAAAGCTGCCTCGGTTGGGTTTTTATTTATTTTTTGGGAGGTGGGTATGTGTGTGTGGGGGGGGTTATCCCCACCTAAGTAATCTGCATTCTTGCATTCTATAAATAAAGCAAAGCCAAGTTGCTGGACAAGTGTACATCATGTAGCAGAGCAGGACACAGCAGATGTATGAACTGACCAGAACTGCGTAAGACAGCACTATTTCAGACACTGGTGCAAATCCCAACGTGGTATTGTATAAAAATGCGAAGAGAGACTTTAAGCTCTGAGATGGATGTGAACAGGGGGGAAAGTGAGTGCTCTAGGTCAGGACCAATTATTTTGATACAGATAAATAATAATAATAAATTTTGTAAATACAGAAAAATCAAGGACGTTACTCATGCACAGCATTCTGCTAATTCATCTATTGGTATGAGGTTTGCAGCTAGAACTAGAACATAAATTCATAAGAAAGAACCAATAAAATTGTGTACAATTACTTAGTTGTGGAAAAATCATTATGAAAAATTCCTATCTGATTATTCTTTATTCTTTGCTACTAGCATCCTCCCCATCTCTCCCCACCCAAATAAATACAATATATTGCATTTAAACAGGACTGTAGTTTGTTAAAACATGTTTACGCCTCAGTAAAACTGTTTAAAAAAAACAATGACAAAAAACCCAAACAAAACTTGGATCACACAAATTGAGAGTGCTACTGCATAAGAAGAATCAGAAAATATAAATGGTAACTTAAAGAATGCTGCTTACTGCCTCTTTAGCTAGGCAGCATGCATCTCTGTGAAAGGAAAGACATCGCATTTAGCATAATTCAGTAAAATAAAACTAAAAAAACCCATATCAGTATAACACACAGTTTGTTTTCAAATGCATTCGTCTTCTATGATACACTTCTGTATTACCATATTACACTTGACACATTTTCCATTCCAACCTTTACCAAGGTTAAAAGCATTTTCTCTTTTTCCATTGACTGAAGATGGGTCCTCTATTTATAATAATGTATTCTCTGCGCATAATAAAATATTCTCTGTGTTTATAAGTATTAAAACATAGGAAGAAAAAAATATACTGACCTTCCTTGCTGCAGTTTGTTTTGGTTTCATCACTGAAGTCTCCACAGTCATTGTCACCATCACACGCCCAGTGACCTGGGATACATCTACCATTATAACACCTGAACTGATCAGTAGAACACGAGTGAATGCAGCCTTGTTCGTCACTTCCATCACCACAGTCATCATCTGCAAAGATAATTTTTTTAATTATTATTATTTTAAAAGATTAAAATATCTGAATAAAAGATGTGAGCCGAAACAAACATTTCCAAAAAGGCAAGAGAAAAATATTGTGCAGTAAATAAAATAGTATGTTTACTGCCACAGGCATATGGTAAAATTATTTATAATGCAAGTAATTCTTTAACTCTGATCTACCAACAGCACTTGACTGTCATTTTGGATGGTCTAACCCCTTACACAATCACAGACACCAGTAGGCATGACAAGGCTGTATATTTTCTTCTTTTCTTTAGTTGTGTTTAATGACACAGGCTTCCAAACACAGTGATTTTACTTTATTCTCAGTGATTCTTTAAGTAAACTTAGACAGTCAAGCACACACACAAAGAATTTTATATAAAGCAAAATGAAAACCTGATGTCAGAATTTTTTTTTCAATAGTATTACAAATGTGGTTTCCATGTACTCGCAACAGTGCAAGGTGGAGAAAGATGGCAGCACATAAATAAGGGTGGAATGTAGCTTCTCATTACTCTAATGTTGTAGTCGTTACAACAATTCCCATGATTTGATCATGATCTCCAAGGGAGGGAAAAGATAAACATGTTAGGTAAACACTAAAGGGTCTCCCTGCACAGAAAGCACACTGTGATAATTTGGGGAATCTGTCCATTTACAGCTAGGAATTCCTGTCAGCCTCATAAAATTACAGCGAGATCAAATGTTATGGTGGATGAAGAACCAACCCAATGTTATTAGGACTGGTATCACATCACTCCCACACCACAAGCTCTGACAGAAGCATCATCTGAACAGCTGCCATTTGAATACGCGCTCTTTCAGAGAAAAGAAATAGCTCCATTGTAAAGTCTTCCTAGCCTTTGCTCTTGAGGGATGCTATTTAGTAATTTAAAGTTGCCCACAAACAACAGAAAAATCAGCTATTTTGGCCACTAGAACTATTTTGCTTTCTAAAAGTAGAATATACTTTCATAAGCAATAGCTTAAACCCCCCCCCCCCTTTTTTTTATAGTAACAAAAGTTTATGTCACAGAATATACTATTTGTAACTATTACCACATCCACTGCATCATTCTTTATATGAAGCTTATTATTGCTGCTCTCTAGGTCAGGTCAGCAATTTAAAAATACTGTAGGTTATTGTCTGACCACTTACAAGCCAAACTAGCAATATCCATCTCAGAAGAAAAGAGTGAGCCTCAAAGCAGTATTTATGTATCATCTACCATACTTGTTTCAGATATAGAACACTTGATACTTGCCTGAATCACACAGCCATTTGCTGCTAATGCATCTTCCATTTTTGCATATAAATTGAGTCAGTGGCTCACACGTTGGGAATTCTGTGAAAGTTTTCAAAAAGAAGTGAAAACTATTTACTGTATATCCTCTTTAGTAACAGTCTTCCACCCTCCTATATGCATAAATTACACAAGTGTATCGTATCAAATATTTGCACCTGCCAGATACTTAATCTGGAGAGGAGAAAAAGGTGAGACAACAAAGTGAGGATAAAAAGGTTTTTAACTGTAAATCCTAGTCCAAACCCTACCCTTTCTCAACATGGACTGTTGAAATGCATTTTTGTGCGTCACATAACATGATCCTATATTCCCATCATACCATGGCTGTCTTTGCCACTAAACATGCCAATATTTACAACTATATTACAACCATATATTACAGCTTGACAACTGATACCAACCATATTTTCCATGTGTTTATTTATAGAAAACAGTTCACCAATTGCTGTAACACTGACAGTAAAAGATAGGAAATGGAAGGCTATAAAACGAGAAGGTTAAGTACAAAACAAGAAAGAAAGTTACTGTACAGTGAGATAATAAAATCCAAGAGTAAAATGTCAGTATTTACAATTATTTCCTCCAAGCATCCCAGTAAAAGTAGCAGAAAATTGAGATAATATCATTCACATAGACTCATCTTATTACACAGACATTTATTTTTGTAATTGTCTAATACACTTCTGCATAGAACAACTTCCATTTGTTAAGACTTCTTGTTCTTCTAAAACCAATGACATAGCTAGGACTGGGAATTCATACCATTAACATGTTAAACAGCACTTGCACCCATCCAGTTTCAAAAATACAAGATGTACTTTATAAAACATAGCAAATCATAGGAAACAGTCTGAAAGTCTAACTTGATTCAATGTGAATAAGGAGGAGCCTAAATTCTCTATACAGACCGACAAGAGAATAAGACACCTCTCACTAACTGATGACTAATGCAAACTGCGGGTGACAACACGAACAATCTGCCTTAACTACTTAAAGGTGTTTGTCCTTCACTGAAGGATTCCAGGCTGGAAGTTCCTACACAATAAATCCTAAACACAACAGAAAGAAATGTCCAAAACTGTGCGTAGTCCTGTCAGTCACACCAGAAGTGCCCAAGATTAGAACAAATCTCAAGTTGTATTCCTCACTAGATTGCTCCAGCTACATTGAGTTGTTCTAGTGTTGTCACACTTGAGATGACAAAGCTAAACTTGCTAAACTTCACAATGATTTTGAGAATTAGGCCATGCAATTAGCATTGAAGAGTTTTTCTAAACTTTTAAAACATGCCACAAACTTTTCCTTCGGACAAGAACTGAGATAGTCAATGAATTTCTGACTTGTGCTTCCTGTCTCTCTGTCTCTTGCCATCTTTAGTGCAGAAAATGTTTTAAGGTTAATTCAAGAGTGGTTTTTTTGTTTGTGTGTTCCTTGTTGTTTTGAGGTTTTTTTTTTTCAGAAGCTCAGGAACAGTTTTGGCTTAAAAAAAGTCACACATGAAGCACCAAACCAGCTGCATCAAATTTAGAGATCAGCAAGAACATCCTAAGACTGAAGTGATTATTCTTTTGCTTCAACACAGAAAGGGTGGGAAGAAAAGCTGCTGACAACACTGTCAACTACTCCTAGAAAGGGTGGTTGGTTTGTTTGGTGGTGTTTTGTGTTTGGGTTTTTTTTGTTTGGTTTTTGCTTGTTTTTTTATAAAAAGAAGCTGTTTTTCCTGGGGAGCACATTACAGTGACAACAAAAATCTGTTCCGAGACAAATAATGGAGATGTGCAACTACAATGACACTTAGCTCCAATATATGCCTTATTTGCTTCAAGCAAAGCTGAAAGCAAACAGCCCTTAGCTGTTCAATAATTTTTCCACAAATTTGACTCATATATTAAATGCAATTTCTCCCTTTTCCGTACATGAATGTCTTAATGATTTTATTTTCTTTATGTTCATCTGTCTACCCAAGACCTGTATAAAGAGACAGAAACCAATTGAAGTGAACTGTGATTACCCTCACCGCTGCCCATCTCACGATTCTCAGCCCACTCCAGTCTTTCCAAGGATGTTTTGCAGCATCTCCCGTGTTTGCTTCTCAGAGCCCCAACGTCCACCATCACCCACAGCGCCCTCTCCTGCTCTAGAGGACAGGCACAGTGCTTCCCCTCCTTGTCCCTATGGTCTTTCCAAGTACTCTTTTCCTTTCCTATTTTAAAGCAAAGAGATACACATCCTGTAGCTGACTCCCAGCCATCCCTGCGCTGATCCCCCTGCAGACAAAGGAAGGAAGAAAGGTGCCTGGAGCTCACGGTGAAGACTCTCCACAGCGTAGACTCCAATCTCATTTCTCTGTGCTATCCAGCTGTCTTGTAAAAGCTCTGGTTCTTTAAAACTGTTTTCACCCTTCTGTTATTGAGTGCAAATGGTCTGACAATGAACTGACAAACCAACGGACACAAAAATTGACCACAGATCTCGTTTTCCTCGGGAAAGCAGTAGAAATACTAGGAAGGTCTCTTTTCAAATCTTCTTCAGAAATGTCATGCTGCTTCATAAATCCCGTTGTATCTTAAGAAAAAGTATACGCATTACGATGCTGGGATCATCTTCCCAGTCCTGCTCACCCCAACTATATGCCAATATAAGTATGATCAAGTTCTCGAATCAACAGGAGCCAAAAGTTATCCATAGCTGAAGACTGGCGCAGCTAAAAATCAATGATTTGTAATGGTAACAAAAAGCAAACCGTGATTTTACTTTTAATATAAAAAATAGCAAATACAAGAAGAATTTTAAACTGCTTCCTAGAAGAAAATATAAACCACTAAATAGAATGGCTAAACGAATGCCCATTAGCCATCAAATTGTAAGGCAGAATGAAAAATGAAATATTTGACGCATTTGCACAGCCAAACTGCTCCAGGGTAAAGAAACAATATTCTAAAACATGAAACACACAAAGTTTGGCTTAAGGGAAAATGGCAGGTGAATTAAATGCTGATTAAATGATCTGAAGAAGTATTCCAGATCAGTCGACAGGTACCAAACAAAACACATGGGAAGAAGTTACAAAGATGACATTAACATCTGCATATTGACAAGGTGTCTAAGAACACTGGGTGGAGCTAGTCAGATGAACTATTTATTATAGTACCAAGTGCCACGCTGCACCACTACACAGAATGTGAGAAATTTAGAGATTGTAAAACACAGTGAGTCCACTGGAATTGCCTATTTACCTCTGTACTCAACAGAACCGAATTGACTTAGAGCATGCCAATTAGAAGCCTACCTTAATAATATTCTCATTTTAACTCACATAATGACTTTCTTATGATGTAGATTTTATGAAACATTATCTATTTTGAAGTAACTGATCAGATATCAATATAAAATGAGCTTTCTTTTTTCTGGTTTCTATCACTATTAAAAGAACAAAAAGGAAGACAGTAATAAGAAATAAGGCAGAGAAAGCAGGTGAATATTCCAGGAAATGTAACAACTATTTACCTGTCAAAATCTTGAATGTAGTTATGGAAGAAGGAGATTCCGATAATTACATGTGGATTTAAAAAGTGACAATGTAAACTCAACTAATGAGTCACAAATAACTAAAAATTAAACAAACTTGTGGGATTATGGATAAACACAATTTACTGATTGGATCCAACATGTTGCCTTCCATAGATTCTCTGGTAATTGAGGCCCTGGAGATTTATGTTTATGGAACACAGGGTGTCATGGTGTCAGCCAATGACTTTCATTTATGCATTTACTTTCCATTTTTTTCTCTCTCTCCACTGCAAATGCTTCATAGATATTGAGATTTTTGCAGAAAAACTGTTATCAGTAATAAAACTCCAATAACTCTACTGAAAGGGTTTACAGCGCTAAGTAGTTTAAAAAAGGTAAAAAAGAAAAGGTAATGTTTTATCAACTACATTGCTTTCATAGTTTGATTTTAATTAAGAAACAATATATTTTTAACAGTGGATCAAGTTAGAATATCAGCTATATCTGAGAAAAATACAGCTCTAACTGCTAAGTATCCTAACAAGTACACTTTGGATTTTAATTTTTTTGTGCACAGTCTGTCTCTTCATGTTTACATGGCTGACGCTACTAAAATAATCAGTCAGCATTCTTTCTCGAAAACTCTTGATAAGTAATTTCAGAAACATATCCTATTATATTGCAGCACACTTGCTAATTCATATTAGTAATTCAAATATCACCTTGTAAACAGGGAACACCCTGATACAATATTTTGCAGACAGCTCATTGACCCTTTTGCTCTCAGACTCACAGCGGTTACCTGTGACCTACCAAACGGATGAAGGCAGTCACGCTGACTTATGAAAACCTTAATTGTTTGGAAGCAGCTGATTAGAGAGCGCACCTCACTCTGTAATATATCAACAAAGAAGCAATCAGCAGAGCTGCTGATACACTCTCATTATATAACCAAAAAGAACTAATTTTTTCTGCAAAATACAACATCAAAATATCCTTCTGTTCAGATTTGCAACAGTCTGATTTTACTGACATCTAGAATATGCTGAAGGAGTCCATGTGAAGAGGTATGTGGCTGACATAAACATCGGATTCTGAGGGTGACAGTATTTGATGACAGGCTGTAAATTAGAAAAGTGTTGACTGATCTGCATATTTGGTGTTGTACTCAAAAAGTCATTAACAGAAAACGCAGCCTTTACTTGGGGTTTATTTATATACCAAATAAATTATATTTGCAATTTCAGAAATATTCTCAGTTCATACAAAACCATACTTTTTCAATCTGTAAATTCATGTGAAAAACAGATCCATATCTGTTTAACTTCTTATAGAATAATTTTAATTCTTTCCCCAGAAGAAAATTTACTTACCACAGGATGTCATTTCATCGGTTTCATCTCCACAGTCATCCTCCCTGTCACATAGCCATGACGTCGGAATACAGCGACCGTTCCCACAAGAGAATTGGTCAACCTGACACGTTCTTGCTGTCAAGACAAAACACTCCAAAAATGCAAGGGAAATGGACTAAATCCATTAGGTCTCTTGGTGCATGTCTGTATGTAGAAGCTTTGAGTCTGGAGGGCATCTCCTGGCCTGCTGCTCGCTTTACCTGATCTGACTGAACATCATTCACCTGCTTTGATTTCAGAGAAAACTGAGGTCATCTGCAGGACTGGGTTCTACCTTCCTTATGTAGAATTCTTAGTGCTTTCTTCAACATATGAGAACATGAAATTCTATACGGAATTATACATAACTAGGTGGTAGAAAAGCATTAATGTTTGATGAAATAACATTAGTGCCAGAGTTAAAATAAACAAAAAATCAAGGCTTAAAAATGTACCTAAGGTACAACTGCAATATTAACAATCTGTATTTCATAACAAACAATGATCTAGTGAGATTCATATTTACACAGAAAAACGGTACCATGGCATGGGTGTGATGTGCCTGGCCTCACTGTTCTTAGAATCTTTGCCTTTGCAAATATGCAACTGGAACGACCCATTAAAGTAAACGATGTATGGCTGTCTTCTGAAGAAATACAGATCACTGAAAGAAATCATGCCATGTAACTACTTTGGGAGCTGATGAACAGCAAAACTTCAATGAAAATCTAATATATAAACCTGGCTTTACTTATAATTTTGTTTATTCAAAACGTGAACCCATAACTATAATTGCAGTGATAGCAACACAGATTTTGATTCCAAATGTAAGCTTTTAGAACTTATCTATATGTGATTCCACACTTTAAAAAAAAATAAAAATTACTGAGACTACTAGAAACCCCAATAATCAAAAAAATATTCCTTCACTTGCTATTCTCAATTACCATTTACCTTTTTTTGTCCTAGAAACATAGAAATAGCCCAAAATAGAAGAGAAAAATAGAAGTTTAAAATATTTCAAAGAAGTGTTTTTTAAACAGGATTAGCGTTTGCCACTGCAGGAACAAAAGGAAAAACAAGAACACAAAATTCAACCCAGAACCAACTGACATTGGGGATGCAAAACACGGTCTTCAAATCCAACTCTTATCCTACAAGTAAATCATTGAATATCAAAGGCTATCAAGATGTATTATAACCACAATAATACTGTGGAGGTGATACGGACACTATAGGTCTGCACTTGCACTAGAGGGCTTTTAGCCAAACCACACAAGTAACAAACTGAACAAGTTATTATTACACATAAGAAAATTTAAGTCAAGGAAAATGAGTTCAGGGAATATTTTAATACACAATGTATGCTGTCTATCACTGCATTTCAATTTAAAACAGTCATCAGCTTATTGATGTTTAACAATATTTTGTACACCAGCTATTTAATAGCTGCTTAGCGTATTCTACTGATCAGCACTAAACATCACTTCCACACAAGCAAAGGACAGACTTGGAACTCCATGATTTATTGCAGTGGAATTAAGTAAACAATCTTCACCTTGGTATTTCCTTAAAAATCCACTATACAGTTAATAAATTACAAATGAAACCAATTTCAAGCTACCAAGGGGAAACTGAATAGCTAATTATGCTTTTGTCAGCATAAAATAAAATTTACTAGTGACATGGCACTCATCACAGCGTGTTAACAAACAAAATTCTAACTGCCAAAAAAGATTTAGCAGGGACAAGTTTGTACCTAAGCAGAGCTTTGACAGTCAACCTATAAGGATAGATTAAGTGCTGAATTACTTTGGAAAGCAGAGTCAAGCACAAAGATTAAGTAAAATATAATTTATATTCCAGCCTTAGTGGCATCAAAATCTGAACTAATTTAAAATGGCAATAATCAGATTACTAGTAGCAGACTGGTTCAGCTCAGTTCAAAGCAGTCTTGAACTGTTTATAGAACTGGAGTTAGAGAACTTGCACGCACAACCCAAGTAAAACTTTTACCTGCACAAGTTTTATTTGATTCATCTTCATTATTACCACAGTCATTAGCTCCATCACAAAGCCACCTCTTGGGAATGCAGCGATTATTTTGGCACTTAAACTGATCATCGGGACAACTATGATTGACTGCGAAGGAAAAAAAAAAAAAAAAAGAGAGACTTTTTTCCTAAGAAAATCAGAGAAAACCAGCTGAAAATAATACAATAAATGGTATTCCTGGTGATGCAGTTAGTATGGTTATCTTTTATATATGATCACCATGATATAAAAATTGTTCAGCAATCCAGTCAATTAAAAAATATTGCAGTACTTTGATCATAAATTAAACAATACATAGTAAAGATTCTCTTATCATGCTAGTTGCAATGTGGAGGGCCTCTTCTATTATATTGAGGTGATAAAAGATAGCAGCATTTTACAGTATTGCTATTTCCTTAAAGAAAAATATCCTTAACCACATTTTATCAATGTGACGAGGTTTGCAAACTGAAGTGCATATAAACAAAACACAACACCAAAGGGAACAGATGCAAGTTGCTAAGTGCATATCCCAAATATTATACCACAGTGAGCAGGGATTCGGGCAGGTTAGAAAATGCTTCTAAAATGATGCACATTACTGTCAACGGCCCCATATAGATCTGCTGCTTACTTACCATGAAATTGTAGGTGTCAAAAAGTGAAATATGCAACACAGTGTAAAATTGACAAAAAAAATCTGGTATTCAAGAGTGAACAAGGTATCTCCAACATGTTTTTGCTAGCTACCAAGTATCATAGGAAGGATGGAATTATGTAAATACTATTGGCCTGCTCTTGCAGCTGTAGCAAGTATATACATTCTGCTTCTTTTATACTAATAACAGGATCTATTATTAGCAGATCTTGCTAATCTTGACCTACAGAAAAGCAGTAAACTATACACAGTTTTAAGTTCTGGCCTAAAAATAATCTCAAGCTATTTTCTACCTACTCAGCCATCCACAGTCTCTTTTTAAAAGTTTAACATATATCTGGAAACAAACGGTATTTAAAATGAAAGGACATCTTGCAGGCTTATCCTTGACATTTCAGCAGCTTTTATCTTTGACCTTTCTACCTATTTTTCCTATTGAAAACAACACAGAGCGAGTGTGATAGCAATAGCACATGAACCCTTCATGAGTGCTTTGTGTGGAGGGTGCAAGAACATTGGAAGTAAAGATTAATTAATGATCTGAGCAGACAGGCATTCCAAGTCTCATAATACTTCCAAAGCAACCTAGTTTGCAACGTGACTGGAGAACAAAATTGTTATCATCCATGCAATAAAGTTAAAAATTGAAGACTTTTATTTCTTAAATCTGACTTCAATACTAGCCATGGATACTGTTTTAAATAGTAGTTAAGTTTTTGTCCATATATATTTACTAACATTTGTGTATATTCTATTGATGATTGCAAGTATTTCAGACTAACTGAAAAAGAACTATTGAAGTTGCTATAGTAACTGCTGAAAAGAGATTACTGTTATGATACTGGCCACTTAAACTATATATCACATACAGATTTGGGACCAGATTATGATTTCATTTATATCTGTGTAAATCCTTTGAGAATTACAAGCTTCAGATCAATGAATTGGCCTAAATTACACTAATTTAAATGAGAATCAAGTCAACTCTGCCGAAAGATTTTTCTTTCTCACTGTCTTTATTAGTTGAGCTCCTTATTTAAGTGTAAGAATAGTAAGCACTAGAATTCAGACCTGGAAAAACATTTTGAAAAGAATTAGGGCAAGAATTAGCTGAAATCTGTAATGACTACTACACGGAGCTATTAAAATACATAAATGCATGAAAAAAGAAAAACTAAGAAATGCATGAAAAAAGAAAAACTGTATGGTTAAGAGCCATACAGAAACAGACATAAGCATTACAGAGCATGGCAAGCTCAGTATGTATCAGCAACATCAGGCCAGTCTGACAATATTTACCCCACAGGACTATCAACCCGCACAAACATATTTATTCTCTCAGCCTAATCAGCTTCACAAAGGCCTCAGCAGAAGAACACATGTCCCGTTTTGGATATCCAACCCCAAGGATCACTTGGCAAAGTTCAGAAGAGAACAATGAAATCTAAAAAAACCATAATCTACTGGAAAAAAGGAGAACAGATTAGACTTGTTTCATCTTGAAGAGGTAAGAATGAGAGACTATGATAAGAGTTTTCAGACACGTAGAACAATGATGCACAGAAGAAAAGTGTATCAGTTCTTCATGTCTACAATTGATAGGGAAAAATGTATTTTATTTCAGTAAAGGAGATCTGGCTCAGAGACATGATCTAATGATAGAAATAGGAAGCATTGTGACAAAGGAAAAGAATTTTCACTGCTGCAACTCTAATTTTACAGCAGGTTATCTAAGTATCTTCCAGGAATTACACAGATACATAATGGGTATGTTTTCTGTTCTTTTTCATTTCAACATAAAGACTCCTCTACAGCCAAAAAAACCAGCTCTAGTAAAACTGTAAAGACAAAGTACATCTAATTTAAAACTGGAAGGGGATGGTTGCCTGTTGTTGGTTTGGTTTTGGTTGGGTTTTTTTGGTGGGGTTTTTCTTTTAAGAAATACTTTGCAGAATCACAGAAATGTTTAAGGTTGGAAGGGACCTGTTGAGATAATCCAGTCTAAGCCACTGCTCAAGCAGGGCCAACTACAGCAGGTTTCTCAGGACCACGTCCATATGAGTTTCAAGTATCTCCACAGAAACTCCACAACCTCTCTGGGCTTGAGAGCCCTCTTCTAGGGTTTGACTACACTAAGAGTAAAGAAGTGTTTCCTTGTGTTCAGATAAAATGCCATGCTTTTCAATTTATGCGTGTTACCTCTTGTCCTGCTAGCAAGAAGAGTTTGTCTCCCTGTTCTTCATCACCTCCCATCAGGTATTTATACACATTGGTAAGATCCCTCCTGAGCCTTCCCTTCCCTGCAGACTGAACAATCCCAGCTCTCTCAACATCTGCGACAGATGTGCCAGTCCCTTAGTCATCTTAGTAGTCCTTTCCTGGACTCACTGAAGTAAGTCCCTACCTTTCTCATTCTGCAGAGCTCAGAACTGGACACAGTCCTCCAGATAGGACCTCATCAGGGCTGAGTAGAGGGGAAGGATCACCTCCCTCAACCTGACGGCAACGCTCTTCCTAAAGCAGTTCTCCTTGCCAGGAGATGCATTGCTGGCTAGTGGTCAGCTTGTTGCCCACCAGGACCCCAAGGTCCTTGTCTGCAAAGCTGCTTTCTAGCTGGGTGGCTCCCAGCATATGCTGATGCCTGGAGTTGCTCCTCCCCAGAAGCACTTCTGCTTGCTGAATTCCACCATATTCCTCTCCATCCAGTTATCCAGCTTGTCAAGGCTCCTCTGAATGGCAGCACACACATCTGGTGCGTGAGCCACTTTTCCCAGCTTAGTATCATCCACAAGCTTGCCGAGTTTGCACTCCATTTAAGTCATTAATGAAGAGATTACTGGCCCCAGTATTAAGTCCCAGGGTACACTGCTAGTGTCTTAGCTCCAGCTGGATATTGAGCCCCTGATCACAAGCCCCAAGGTCTGGCTGTTTAGATAGTTTCCACTCCACCTCACCCATCCTTTGTCAGCTTGTTTATGAGGATGTTATGGCAGACAGAAACAAAAGCTTTACTCAAGTTGAGATAAACAATACGCCTTGTTTGTCCCTCATCCACCAGGCCTGTCACATCACTGTAGAAGGCTATGAGATTGGCTGAGCATGACTTTCCCTTCATAAATCCATGCTGACTACTCCAAATCACTTTCTTGTCCTTCATGTCTTTGGAAATGGTTTCCAGGACTAATTGCTCCATCACTTTCCTCTAGGTTGAGGAGGGCTGGCCCTGCTTTATGAAGGTTGGACTAGAGATATTCTGAGGCCCCTTCCAACCTGAGTTAGCCTACGACTCATATAAAAAAGTGCAAGAGTGGGAATCAAAGCAAAAAATACCAACATTTAAAGAAACAGAACTGATGATGTCAAGAACAAAAGACTGCTCTTGCCTTACACTATGAAATGAGTGCATGAGTGTCATTTGGAAGGACTACTGTTATTATATGCAGGAAAAGAAGAAAATGAAAGATTTACATAACTCAAGGATCATCACTTTTGTTTGACTCCCCTCGGACTTTTTTTTTTCTCCAATTTTTAAAATAAAGTATACTTTGTGGCTTAAAATGTAAAAGCATACATACAGCAAATTTCAGAATGCTCATCGCTGCCATCCAGACAGTCATCATCCCCATCACAGCGCCAGCGATCCTGGATACAGCGCTTATTGTTGCACTGAAACTGTTCGGCTTTGCACAACTGCGGTAGCACTTCTCCATGTTTAACTAGGAAAAATAGCCAAGAAACACATCTATTTTATCAGCTTGATACATACAGAACGCAATATTACCTCTACATAAATAGATATAAATTCTCGTTATCACTCTTAAGAACATTTTTAGTAAACTTTGCATATTTGAGGTAATTCCACCTGAAGCCTGTAGCAGCATGCATATCTGAGTGTATGGTTGAGGTAATACATTTTCAATAAATGGAAGAACTCAGAACGGAACGGCACTCAGACTGTCTTTTAAATTGGCGCTTAGACGATAGTGCAAAAATATTGCAATGCCTCATCGACAGTGAAAAGAAAATATTCTTACAGACACAGACCAAATTCTGGTGCACATTAAAGGGCTAGAAAATGATTACTGAAAAGCTGATTCTTGTATCCAAGCAACAACTCAAACACCTGCATTATGCACTGGTACAGACTTGGTAAAGAAGAAAGGATAAAATTCTGCTGAGGTAGAATTAAGTAGCAAGCTACAGGCTTATTGATAAATCCAGACAGATACATTTCTCAACATAAGGTTCAGAATCCTTAAGGTGTAAATACCACAAATCACTCTATGACCCTATGAAGAACATCAAAGTCCTTGGAAGGAGCTGGGCAATGAAGTGTGTTGGGCAAAAAGCAGGAAACCTGCTTCCCTCAGATCTGAAAGCATCTAACCTCTCTTCCTAATGCTTACATTCCATCTTACCAGTAAGAAGTCCACCTTCCAGTATTTTCTGCTAAAAAGAAAAATAGTTTTCTTTAGCAACAGTGATGGCTCCGCCAGCCATGCATTTGGGTCAAATTCAAGGTAATTGCAAGCGCAGTAATGTTCATCATGTTACGAAATAATCCTTACACTTTACTCATCTCTACTAGGGTCATCGCTGGAATCCTATGTAAAGTTTTACACTTGAAGCTGTACACTTCAAGAAACAGATCAATGAGATTTAAGAAAAAAAAACCACAAACCACCAGAGAATATTGAGTAAGTTACAAACATTAAGTCTAAACATTTAAAAAAATACCCGTATTATCTGATGAGTTACTCCTTTTAATTGAAAATGCCACATTTATTTTTTTTTTTTTTTTTTAAATTGGCATTTGAATGAAGACATCCAAGGATGAGATGCAAAAAAAGTCATCCAAATTTGCGTAGTCTGTGTCAGGACCCGTTGTATACAAATATATCTGCTTGACATACTTTATGAACTGCTTCAGCATGAACATCTTCTATGCCAGATTTCAATTTGAGATACTTAGTCCATATAATAATCTCAAACCACTTTATACAGATTTAATCACAACATTTTCTGTTTTTTCTGATATTCTTTAAAACAGGTCAGTGAAATATTTAAGTGCTTTACCATATTGGACATTCTCAAATATTTTCCAGTGCATTTTATCCTCAAATATTGTGTACTTAATATTTTGGGTTTTTTGAAAAATATTTATTATATTTAATAAACTGTCTTCAATGTGAATCTCTATTCAAGGAACACTTCTTTGTCTTAGAGAACCACAAAAAGCCTCTAGGAGACCATACATTCTTGGTTTATTTTCAGCTTTGACTTGATCCCTTAACAGAAGTATCAACTCAGATATTCTTTTAAAATCTTACCCATGCAGGTTGTACTGTTTTCCTCCAAAAGCTGATTATCAGCACAGGCACAAACTCTGCCTCCAGGAATGGCTAAACAAAGAGTGCTGCAGCCTCCATTATTAACACGACATGCATTATCACCTGTGAAAATAAAAAAGCAACTTTAAAACTAATAGCCATGCAAGAACTAGAAGATTTATTTTTTTTTAGAATGTAAGCACATGAAGAATTTTTTTACAATTATTTTCCTCTCATTTTAGGAACACATTATTCTCATAGTTTGGCTACTACAGGTTATAATATTTAAACACTTGTTGTTACGGGTTGCAATAACCTGGAAGAATAGCAAAAACAACTACACCATCAGCTCACAACATTTTATCTCCCTTTTTATGAGGGGAACAAATATTACAAAGTATTTAATATGACACAGCTACACGTACGTCATAGTTTTAAGAAATTAAACAGTATAGAAAGGAATGTTCTAAAGTATATTGCCATCTGCACATGTTAAAACAATGTGACTACAAATGCAGACTAAGAAAAAAGAGAAAGCAAAGAGAAATTACAAGTATAATGAGATCTATGGCAGACAGAATACAAGGCGGATATTCCTCTACTCTTTTCTGAGCACATCTGCTATTTCTCTGCCTTCTTTTTCTGTGTTATTGTTTCTTCCCAAAAGCTGTACGCTGTTCACATGAAGATACTGACAGCTGTCAGGTGTTTTAATCATCTCCCAAGGACCATCCTCCCTACCTCAGTCCTCAGGCAAGCAGACTGACAACCAGTGCCCACTGAAGCAAACGGTATGATTCCTGTTTGTGTCACTTTGGTCACAACCTAATTGCTTCAATATGAAATGCTGAGGACGTTCAGCCTCTCATGATCAAAGCTCTGTTAATTTCAAGTGTTGATGATATCCAACTACAATCAAGCAAGCTATAAACCTTCACATCTGCTGAAACTTTAAATTAAAACTACTTTTTTCATCTTACTGTCCTAGTAAAAAAGCAGGTGTTCCTCCCTCTGCTCCTCATTTTTAGGTGTACAAAGCATTCATCAGCTTCCTGAGTTTAAACAGACTCCACACAATTCTCTCTCCTCAAAGCACTGCTTTTTCTCTTTTCATAGAAAATATAACATTAAGTTCTCATAGAGGTAGCTGGGGGCATGTATATTAAACTGTCCTGTCAGAGCCATACCTGCATATGCAGGAAAAATTTTCAAATTAACTTTTACTATATATTTTTTATGTAGATTTGTTGTTATAACCAGCAAATAATTTAAGATTTTGAAAATTTTCAGATTTTAAGATGTGTCTCAATAGGTTTTACAACACAGACCTTGAACATTTCATAATTAGCTATTCCTAGACTTTCATCTGACCTACCATACACCACTTTTTAGAACCCAACGTGTCTGCAGTCCATCAATACTGCACTGAACGTTCAAACAAATTTGTGTAAAGTAATTAACATGGAATGCTGTGGGAAGCCCGCTGTGGTCATTGTACTTTCATTACGCAGAGCGTGAGGAGGATGGCAAGAACATAGCTACATGAACAGGGAAAACTGGAAGCCTTTATGAAGTGTGAAGGTTGGATCACGATTTTAGATAGAGCAGTTCCAACTTTGACTGGGCAGTTAAAATACTTTCTTGGATCTTGACCTCATGTTTTAAACTATGACCTAAAACTTTGTACAAAAATTGACTCCTTTATTATGCTTATGCTCATCAAACAGTGAGCATAGTTGTGCCCAGCAACAGGACAAGAGGTAAAGGGCACAAACTTGAACATAGGAAGTTCCGTCTGAACATGAGGAGGAACTTCTTGACTTTGAGGGTGGCAGAGCCCTGGCACAGGCTGCCCAGAGAGGTGGTGGAGTCTCCAACTCTGGAGACATTCCCAACCCACCTGGATGCCATCCTGTGGAACCTGCTCTAGATGACCCTGCTCTGGCAGGGGGGTTGGGCTAGATGATCTCTCCAGAGGTCCCTTCCAACCCCGGTGATTCTGTGAAAACCCAAATATGAACAAAAGTAGGAGTGATTTGTTTGCATCTAAATCTTGGAAAACCTGAGGTACAACATTACCTCAGAAAAAGTAGCCTTGAAACTTCTATATATGTACAGGGCCACCCATTATACGAAGCAAACAATGTCAGTAAACCAAACATTTAAGAAGATATAAGAAGCTGTCAAAACAAACAAACCAAAACATAATCATCAAAAGTGAATCCAAAATTATAGAGTGCAAGTCAAGGAAATTTGCAGTGATTTAATTGAAGAATATACATGAGTTTGTCAGATCACTAAAAAAGACTAAGGCTGTAGAAAAAAAGACTACTTAATACAAATATAGAAAACACTTTGAAAACCCACAATGATTCTGAAGCCCAACGCAAGCTTAAAATAGATCAAAATTAAAGCACTAGATCAAAGTCAACTGGTCCGTCTTGAAGATGAAAACTTCCTACTTAACCTCATAATTGTGATGACAACTACAGCACAGTAGATTACTCGCCAAGTAAGTGATAAAAGAGAGGATGACAACAAGGAAAATACAAGTACCAAGAGATAACGCAACAAGATCCTAGATGAAAAGGTTGATAAAGTAAGCTTTAAGGAAGTCCTCAACTTGAAGGTGCAATGAGACCTTCAGTCCCATTGGTCTCGCTGAGAAGATTCCTAGGCTAAAGTGTGTCCTGAAATGCAGTACAAAAAGGTTAAGTCTCTTTAAGTTTCCTCCACTGCTGTTCATAACAGATATTTTATATGGGTGTTCTTAAAATATTCCCAAAATTCTAAAACTGCTTTCTAAGCTATTATCCTATTTTTCATACTTTGCCACCTTTTAAAACAGCTTCTGCCCTGCCACTTGCACATGATCAAATTAGGCTGATTCCATTTTAATTTGCTAAAAAATTAGGCCAGATCTAAACCAACATACTTGCACCTCAGTCATCATTCTCAGGGAAAAAACCCCACAACCCAATGTTATGGTAACCACATACACTTGTTTAATCTTCTCATTTAGAAGATACACAGAATACTTAGTAATAATTGTACTTCTGCCTTTTCAGAAGTATTCATTTATGTTTGTAACTTCCCATAAACCCAACCTCAAGTACTGCTAAAGCCTACCTTTAAGATCGTAGGACACATATGAAAAGCGGCAGCCTGGGGCTCGAGCAGCTTTTCTTTGCAACGTGAGGAGTTAAAATATCAACTGATTTCCAAAAAGGCTACTTTAACTGCCGTAAAAGGATTTACACAGGAAATAGTTACATATCAATAGCAACCTGCTCTTTCATAGCGGTGGAAATACCTGCAAGGCCTTGGCATGTTCAGATGCTGACTGTAAACCCAACTCCTACGATTACTATGCTTCCTGCCACCTCCCCATTTTTTTAGGTATTCCTGATGCACAGAGACCCAAAGACTATGCCTGAGTAAGATGAATTCTCTGAAAACAAGGAAAAAAGTTCCTGTGCAAGAGGACCATGCCTAACGAGATACAAAGATAGTGAAAAACACCTCTTGTTAAGGAGATACTAAAAGAAGCTTAACGTTGCTATGCCTAGTGCTAAGCAAAGCAGCATTGGCAGCCAAGTATCCTGTAAAAGACCTCCTAATAAAAATGCCAGTCTCAATTCAAACACGTCAAAATGAATTGACATGGTTTCTGCTTATGTAGACAGCAACAATAACAGCGGCATCAGAACAGTAACCTCAAAATACCAGAGCCAAATGTTTCTGAGGCATGTGCGCATAAGCTATAAAATGTAACTCATACCATAAAATGAACTACTATGGTTTTCTCTGTACCACATGACTCAGCCATGATCTCGCTTCTTTTAGAAGAAACACATCCAAAAAAAAAAAAAAAAGAAGCAAAAGGAAAGGGCCCCTTTTTTAAAAAAAAAAAAACCAAAAAAAAAAAAAAAAAGAAGCAAAAGGAAAAGGAAAAAAAGAAAAAAGAAAACCCTTCACTTTCTTTAAAATAAATGCTTATGCCTCTTTGGGAACAATGCAAGGTCGACCTCACCAAGCATGACAAAAAGGGAAGATCCGAAAGGCTGCAGTTAGCTTACAAAATTCCAACTGCGATTTCAAACAAAGAATGCATTGATGAGCCAAATCCTCTTTCTCAAGATTTAAGCTCTATCAGCTAAAAATATCTAAGAGGTAATATTTTAGTCTTCTGTCTCTGGTGTTCGCTTATTTGGAAGCTAATAGCAACTGCATTCATTTCTAAACTTCCCTTTTTTTCCAAAAACAAAGAAACTTTGAGTACTGAATAAAGCAGCAGAACTACTAAGTATTTAAAGCAATCAGCACATCCTCTCTCAGCAGGCAAAGTTCAAACTATTCTGAAAGCTGGCCAACTTGAGGACAGATCTGGGGGCAAATTTTCCCTTCCAAAAAAACCCCAAACGCAACAAAAAGCCCCAAACACACCATGTTTTTACATGACACTGGAAGTCAGAGGGAGTCCCTGAAAAGCATCTGTGATAAGAGACACGCTGTTACAATGACCTTGACATAGCGCAGTACTACACACTCTACAGTTTGGTTTAGTTATTGAAAATTGCAATGTTACAATATCAGAAAGGAGAAACTTTCAGCATTGCCTCCACACTCACAAAACCAATTACAAGTTGGCTATCTGCACCTCCACTCTCCATAATGAAGTATTAATCCCAAGGGCTTTCCCTAAGCAAGCCTAGCTGGACATCTAAAAACATTCAGCAGGAAAAGGAAGATTTCACATTAACCCGTTACAAAGAAAATCACTAAAGCTCTTTGGTAGAGCCTCAGGTGAGACATTGTAAAAAGCGGTTTTCCCAAGGAAAAACAAACTGAAAGACATTCTTTTAAGCAGAGAAGAAGTCTTTGTCTTCTCCAAAGAATATCAACTACTTATCTAGGTCTTCAAATACAGTAAGTTTTAAAATGAAACATAAAACTGAACAACCCTATACGTGCAGATATTACATGCCAAGTATTTTTCCTCCACGCATATGCACTTCCCATTTTATACTTTAGCATCATTTTGAAAACTGTTTCTTCCCTTTGTAAAACACCAGTTGGTTTTTTTTTTGCTGGATGGAAAAAAAACCACTCAGACTAGACAGAAGAAAAACAAGAAAAAAAATATTTAGTACATAGGGTATGTATATAAAACCTCTGAAATAGACCTATGCAAAGTATTTAGCTGGTATATATAGGGAAAATATTCACTATAGTTTATTTTCACATATACGTGCATCATTTTTGTATATACACAGAGAAATGTATGTATACACTTTCAGCATATGATATATGCCTGTAACAAATATAAAGGCTAAATAGTTTCTCTCTGTGAGTCCTAAGTATGTTTTTTAATGCTTTGATTCTCTGCATTCTGTACTAGTTTTCTCAGTTGCTCTGTCAGCCATTCATTGACTACAAATGAGAGACACAGGCAAATCTTCCAAGTGCCAACAACAGACATGAACAAGACACATCCAGATCTGAAGGTCACGACAGCATGAAAATAAAATCGGGCTTTATGCGCAGGGATGAAGTACTCTTAATAGATCCTGTAAACTTAAAAAAAAAAACCCACACACCAAACAAACAAAACCCCCACCCCCCCAACTGTTTTAACAGGCATATTTTAACACTGCGTCTGTGCTAAGTAGCATTTGGATAAATGGTGGAATTTACATTTTGTTACTTTTCTGGTTCATGTACAGAATGAAAAGTAGCAGGACTGCCAACACCTTCCTGTCTCTGATCTTCCATAGAAACTTTTCAACTGGAAATGTTCTACGTGTGAAAAATTATCATCTACAAACATTAATATTTAATATGGTCATTTTTTAAACAGTATTTTATTTACACTAATTCCTCTTACGTTTGGTAGCAGGCATTAACCAGGAAGATGTTTTCATTAAAGAGACCAAATATTCAACAACTCATCTGAGTGCTGTGTGCACTAAAGGAATTCCAAAATTTTCCTCACTAAAATACATTTGTAAATTTACCTGCACAGTAGCAACTGCGTTTTCTGCAATCCATCCATGCAAACCTATGGCCTTTATCTCATTTCTCTACTGATCTAAGTAGCAACAACCATGGATTTTTCCCCTACTCTCAAAGGCCACTTCCTCTGATTCTAGATAGCAGCACCACGTACTTTCAGCAGATTAAGTCACACAGTGTTGTTGTAGACCAATATAGGGGAGAAAATTACAAAAAGGACAAGACAGACAGGATCTATGATCTTATTTAAGAAAAGGTAAATACAATAATGTATTTTATGTCTATGAGCCAATGCGTATATGTTATCTATTCTATTTTATACTTTCACTGTACCTCTTTGACACACAGGAAAAATGGCAATAAAGGCAGTGTAAATACACAGAAGAAATTCAGACAGGTATAATACTATGATTCACTTTTTAGTATCAGATGATCAATTTCAACATCAATGGATCAAAACATTGGAAAGTATCTTTCCCATGGCACAAGTCATAGTCTTTTTTCTACTGCTTTTTTCTACTTTCTCATCACCCCAAAATACCAGGAGACTATAAGGGAAAAAATCCTTTTATAACAGACCTTTGGAGAAATTATATGTTATAAATACCTTGCTGTTTACGTGGATCATAAATCTGGAGCCCAAACAAAGGTGGTCTCTCACGCCTTAACAGTGTCACATTCCTTGTAACCAGATCCAACTGGAAAATTGACCCATTCATATAATCCGTCCAGAAAATATAATTTCCGTGATGTGATAGTCCAAAAGGATGATTCAAGTCTTTTCCATTGTATACTACCTGCAATTAATTAGTGGTAGTTGAGCATTAGCAAGGTTAAAATAATCATTAATTTTTCTTAGCATATGCTGCGGAGAACACAAAATGTGAAATAGGAATACTGAGATAAGTGCTGTGCCCAAACATAACAACTTAATGCAATAAAATCAAAGAAAGAGCATAAAGCCATGTTATGCACCAGCATAAATATCTTACTTCAAAAGTTCGTACAAATTCATTTGAAGTGTCTCCCGTCAGATAACGCAGAGGAACGTAGGTAACCATGAGATCATTATGTTCAGTAAATATCTACCTCCTTCCCTAGCAAGGAAGTGTGGTTCTTCATATAACTTCCAGTATCTGTCAAGTATATCAAATATCTGTGTCTTTTAAAGCAAAAAAATAGCGTATATGAGTTGCTTATTGTTGTTAAAGCGTGAAGTAAGAGCAGAGATGGCTTATTTATTTCTGCAAACTTTGTCTGTAGTTTGGGTCATGATAACTAAAAAAAAGCCTCAGTTTCTTCCTAAAATAAGACAAACACTCTTTCACACACCTTCTACTTCTTGTTTATTAAGCATACACAAAACTACAAATTACACCCCAAATCTTGTCTTTCTCTTATTGGCCACAGAAAGGTTCTAAAACCTTGTCATTTGCTATAGCTTGTCTCAGGGCTCCTTCACAAGAATGGCAACGACCACTACACAAGAGCTGTCTGATAAAGAGCAGGAGTTTAAAAATACTTTCAATCCCTATGGAAGGAAAACAGAACTTTAAAGAGTCTAAACTTACCATCAAGTAAATTGCAGTGATTAGAATGATTTACTTTAAAAAGACATAGGGAAGTATAGAACTCTGAATGATCTACTTTTGGGAGCCCTGTCTTTGTACTTCAACATCACAGCTGCAGCCGGAAATGACTAAGTTCCAGTTGTCTTCCCCACCCCCAAAAATCTTCACTATACTGACACAGAATTAAAGATGCTACTGACCCAGTTATTTTTTGACTAGAATATTCTATAATTAACAAATGATTCAGCATCAAAAGCAAGTATCTTCTAGTTATTTTTGGCTACATACATTTTATTCAAACAGTTACGCATTTTATCTAAATCAACAGATTATAGAAAAACTTTTCAAAAGAAACAGAACCATTCTGTGACACACTTCAAAATGAAACCTGGGAAGACAGGTGGCTCCTATTATTCACCAGTTCCAGTGGGAGGCAAAACCAGCAGTTCTCACTAGTAATCCATGAGTAATCCATAGCAGCTGCATTTAAACTTCCTAGACCTGTTCTGTCTAGGAATTTTTCAGGAAGTCTAGCACTGCCACTAGGCAAGGATCTCTAATTAAAAAATTTCTGCCAGCATGCATAGCCCCCTCCCCCTTCCATTACAAGACCATAATGGATTTGGAGCAAAAGCAGAAGCACTAAATGTAAATCCTAACCTAGCCATTATGGCAAACGGCAACACTACAGCATTAGTGCAGCCTTAACAGATCACTCAATATACAGGATTTTAAAAGCAATATTAAGGCAATATGATATTGTACAAGGACGATTTCCAGGGAGGATTGGGTCTACGGACTGGGTCCTACCAAGCACATCATACAGAGGGAATCATGAAGGAAGGATAAACAAGAAGTCACAAGACATTTTGTCACAAAATCCTCCCACAGACGTAGTGCCCGCCGTTCTCAATTAATGGTGAAGTTTCAGTTGTCAGGGTACTAATTTTATGGAGCAGATGCTAAATCTTCCCCACATTATCAGACTCCAGTCCAAGCTTTAACCATTTTCCAGACGCCTGTTCCGTGCTTGTTACTTCTACAAAACAACACAGAACTTTACACAGACTTGTATCTAGCTAGCAAAGCCATTAGTATCAACTAAAACAATCTCTCCCTATCTTTGACAGCACTCGTTGAGCATTTCCCCTCTGTATATTACCACAAATGCTCACACCGGGCACCGAGATACACCAAAAGCAGCTTATCCAGTAAAGTTTGGCAGAACCAAAAGGCGGCTTTTTTCCTATCAAAAAGCTCTTTGTAGCTTCGTGGCTCTATCAAAATGTAGCTCATTATCACATGAGAAAAATAGATTAAGAAAAATAAAATCAACTTTTCTGTCACTTTCTAAAGATGAAAATTTTCAGCTGTATTATAGTCTCCTACAGGAGGTTGCCAACATCGTTTGTTTCAACCAAGACGACACAGGACATGCCACAGGGTTACGCGGACTTGAAAAGCTTGAAAAGTATTTTTAACATAACACAATAAAATCCAGCGGAAGAGCATGCCTGTGGCAAAACAGCAGTATTTTTCTTTTACCTTTCTGTCAGTTCCATTCAAAAATATCCTTTCAATGTGATCATAATAGGCATCACACCAGTATAATACGTTGGCACGATAGTCCAGAGTTAAACCATTTGGCCACAGCATCTTTGATGTAACAAAAATCTGCCGACTGTAGCCATCCATCCATGCCTTCTCAATTCTTCCCACACTGTCATCTATTTCATCTTCTTCCCAGTCCGTCCAATACATCCAGCTACGGAATTATAAAAATGAACATTCAGATACCATTTTAATCACCTGCATTATACTGCAGGCTTTTGGCAGCAGTTCGCAACAGTACGGCCACAAGCCAGAGCAAATTTGACGTTTGCATGTTTCTTCCCACCACTGTTTCTACAACTATATTTACTTTCCCTGTGTGACTGACACTGCTGAAAGGACACTAGGGGTGTTTTTGTTCAAATTGTAATGAATTACATGAATACTAAATGAGCTAATTGACATGAGAAGTGAAAGAATTGTTTAAGACCTTATTTAATCACACCAGAATTATGATTTTTTTTTTTTTTTTTTAAACACCAATTTTATTGACTTTGTCACAAAGTTCAAACTTTTACTGTTTTGGGTTTGTGGTTTTTTTGGCTAAGTCCAATTTGCCTTTATGATGTAAATCTGCTTTTTATTATGCTTAATACTATCAAAAAAGCTGCAATCCATGAATTAATTGCACTCTAGTTTAATAGCTACAGGATAACCTTGACATTCTGTGAACTTCACATCCCACATGAAAGGAGCTAAATTACTCAAAAAAATTATTATGAGCATTCTGTCCCTCAAAAAAAAAATGTTTAGAAAGAGAGATGGCTATAAAAATTATTTGAAAAATAGCTGGTAGGCAATTTCAGCATAGTTTTATGGTTTATAGTGCAGATGGGTACATAACAAAAACAACTCTGAAAAACTCTGGAAAAATTAAGCTAGCATTGGAGCGAGTCATCTGAAAGTATTAGCTTGGGGGAGTTCTCTGAGCCATTCGCTCCTGGACACTACAGAACACACCCTGTGTTGTTTGTTTGCTTGTTCTTTAATTGAATTAATCTGATTATTATATTTTATTACAGAATTGTCTGGTGACAACGTTGATCTCAACAATTTAAAATACACAACTTGAACTTACACAAAAGCAGAGGGTAGCAAATATGCTAAGAAACACAACTTTTTTTTCTTATTTCCCTTCCCCCTCCTCCCCCCCAAAAAAAAACGAAAAACAGGCTCATGGGAAGAAACATACAGAAGCCTGTATGTCATCTACAAAACATTGAAACAGCATTTCAGATCATGTGACACACAGTGACATCAATATGCTGAAAACATTTACTAGATGGTAGACATTTACTTTTAAAGTGAAATCTAGGATTTAAGTTACTGAGCAGTAAATAGAGGAAAAACTTCATACAGATCTTAAATGGATCCTCCTTGTTAAAGTTGTCATGATTTAATTGGTACTTACATGCCTCACCTCTGATTTCAGCAGTTTTATGTTTCTGAAATTCTACAAATTTCTGAAATAACTTGTGTGAGCCTAACCCACTTAACCTGTCTCTACTTTGAAGAATGAAGTCCTGTATTTTAAATTCTAAATTTACAAAGAAATGAAACATTGAAGTGAAAAACATTTTTTTTTAATCAAATCTGTGTAAATGATGCCAAAAACTACTGGTCAACAATTTTATTCAGGCACACTTTTATGTATAAGCATAATGTGATCAATTTGTTGGGATTTTTGTGTAGTGGTTTGGGGTTTTTTTGATCTAAGAAATTAGAAAGATAAAGAAAAAATTGCACCATTATTACACAAGTTTACAGATATGCAAACGTACCTTTTTTCTTTCTTTTCTGTCTCTTCCAAGTCACCCACCAGAATGCTGGTTTGGGTTCTTTTAATATTTTTGTAAATATATGCTAAGAACATCAATCAATTTTTGATCTGCGAGGCTTATAAACTACATTGCATGTTTGACTCAACAGTAGGTTTAATCACAGAATTATAAAACCTGCGTACGCCCTAAAGCTCAGGCAGAGATGCAGGTCAGTATATTTATTTTATTGGAAGACAAAATATGTTTTACAAATATTTACATGACGGCTCAACAGCAATTACTGAGCTTTTCTCCATCAACTTTTTGTCTGTACTTTCCCTAGTTATCATGTCATAAGCTAAAACATGCTTACAGTAACAGACATCTACATTAATGTGCTTTAATTGTATCTCAAAATGCAGTTAATGCTTCTACATTGGTTAAATCAAGACTAATATTTTCTAAACATAATTAAAATGCCATAATAAAAGCTATCCCTCAGGAAAAGCTTCCATGAGAAGTATAATCATGAAGGGCATGCTATTTTATTAGAAAAGTGTTTTATATAATAGCCCTTTTCAGACGATACATCTTCATACACTATTTCCTGTGCCATGCATTTACTGAGCTGGAAAATTTAACAAAGTAATTGTAGGTATGGTTACGGTTTCTGGTCTGATTTTACATCCTTACTATCTGACCTTAATTAACTGTAGCCTTTCCACAGTCACTTCCATTCCTCAAAGGACAAACTCAAAAGTGAAAACCTGATAGTGGAATATATTGTAGTACTAGGAAAACAGCAGTCAATCCAGCCACACTAGAATCACCTGCCTACAGCATTTTCCAGTGACAACTCCTCAAATAAATGTAAGTGAATTTTTAGGTAAACCACAACTATACCATACTAATACAATGTTCATTTTATTATGCAGCCTCTCACAATTAATTATGCTAGTAAATAATGAAAATCACCTGTCCATTTAGTTTTGTAAATGAATGCGTACAAGGAAATGGTTATAATTATCTTCGGAAACTGAGACTTACAAAGAGAGAAACAAAGGAGAGTATTATAAAGTTCACTTGGTATTAAAAATACATACAGGTCTGATACACTCAATTTGTTTGAGAAAAAGGTGAATCACATTCAATTTAATCTGACATAAGTTCAATGGTGTCTGGGCACACACGTTCTTCTAAAGGCTTCAGGCAAGAGCGTTGGACAGGAACTACAGATATTATAGGTTACTGTAGAATTACAGACTTCTACCTGACTCTACCAACCCCATCCTAAGCAATATTTATGCTATAAAGACATGCATTAAACAACATAAATTAAGTCTACTTCATACCCATTGACAGGATCAACAACAATTCCTCTAGGGTGGGACATGTCTCCCTCCAACAAAGTTTTTCTGCTCTGAGCAGCTTTCTCCAGTCGGGCTACAGCAATTGTTTTCCTGTGGCCATCATTTGTCCAGTAAAGATTATTTCCAATCCAGTCCACTGCTATGCCTTCTACATTATCAAGATCTGTTGACAAAGAAAACAGTAATAAGAGATTAATACCATATGTTTATGTTCTAACAATATCTATTAGTATAAACAATGGACAATATATGGTCCATATAGCTAAATTATACTATTTCCTTAAATCGGAATTATATTTGCTGTTTCTGTCAGAATTAGCCTTGGCTGGAAACACCCTATAAAAGACAAGGTCGTAAAACTTGTGCATCAAACCATAAGCCTTCATATGTTAACCGTAGCTGGCCCTAGGCAAATCACTATTTAGCAAAATCCTGCTTAATTTTAACCCTAAATAGCAACATTGTTCAAGTCAAGAACAGCTTCCAGGATCAGCCCTAGTACTCTAAATTATCTTGCTTTTACCCAAATCACAAGTTTCATTCTTATTAAAAAAATAAGCAAAACGGGCATTCGATTTACATTTGTTCCATTATCCCTTGACAAACCATGTAAGCAAGAACATGGCAACAATCCGAGTTATTCTCCACAGCTAAGTATATGAGCAAACTATTAACATAGGAACCAACACACGAGCAAAGAGCAATGCTCCCATCGGATGCACCAACGGACTGAGGAGTTTGACAGCAGTAGGGCTCCATCCAGAAGCAAAAGGAATCAACAATGTCCATTCCGCACAACGTGGAGGTTTCCCTATTTGACAAAGAGTAGAACAATTCCCCAAGCAACAAGTTTTCCCTCAAGCTTACCCAACACCCTCTAACGTTAACCAAGCTCTGCCCTCTCCCACACGATCTCAATTCCTTCATTGGCAGCATAAACTCTCTAAAAGGTTGAAACTGAGACTCTCGATTTAAGGGTCCGTTAGCATAAGTAGGCCTTAGTTAGCATAAGTATGACTTAGCAAGTGTTGTAAGATTTATTGGTCACAAAATGTTTTAGACTAAGCTAATGGCAAACAGAGAACCTGCCCTTCTGTAAGGGTACGATACGTCCCTGAGGAACGTTTTTGAGTACGTAGGAGGCATTATCCGAAGGACCTTAAGTTTCGCAAAAGCCTAAAAAGAACCTTGAAAATTGTATGACCGAAACCCTTGCTTCCCATGGATTAATCACAGAATGTATGGTATTTTAGATAATTTTGCTATAAAAACCTGATGAAGTTTTACCTCGGTGGAGACACCTTTCGAAGGGCGCAGACCCTGTGTTCTCCCCAC
The DNA here is from genome assembly GCA_013398295.1 of Chionis minor. Classification (NCBI taxonomy): domain Eukaryota; kingdom Metazoa; phylum Chordata; class Aves; order Charadriiformes; family Chionidae; genus Chionis; species Chionis minor. The sequence goes on along the minus strand of VZSF01002154.1, from coordinate 426,997 downwards.
CGGCAAAATAAAGGTATTTTGGCTTACAACCTGTTTGAGTGTCGATTCACCTATGGGATGAGCCCGCCACATGTCAGGCCATACCAGAGGCCGCGATGGAGCTCGGGCCACCACCACCTTTTCTAGTCCCTCTGCCTCGCCTGTAAACACGCTCCAGCAGCCCTCTCCCTTGCCGGACCCCTTTTTCCTTAGTCCCTCCACGCCATGTTGTGCCACCTCTCGGCTCCCCAGGTAGCCTCGGCCCCGCGCCGCCCACAGAACCCCCTGACACAGGCACCAGCCCTTGGCCTGGCCGCTTCCCCTGAGGCGGCCGGGACCGGTTCCGGCCAGCCCCGGCCGGTTCCCCTGAGGCGGCCGGGACCGGTTCCGGCCAGCCCCGGCCGGTTCCCCTGAGGCGGCCGGGACCGGTTCCGGCCAGCCCCGGCCGGTTCCCCTGAGGCGGCCGGGACCGGTTCCGGCCAGCCCCGGCCGGTTCCCCTGAGGCGGCCGGGACCGGTTCCGGCCAGCCCCGGCTGGTTCCCCTGAGGCGGCCGGGACCGGTTCCGGCCAGCCCCGGGGGCGGTTGGCAGCCAAAACCCAGCATGGCCAGCAGGGACACCCGAGAGAAGGCTGAGGGGCAGGTTAGCGGCTGCTGCCTCCCACTGCCTCCAGAAAGCCAAGGACGCCATGTTTGCTTGCTTTAGCATCCTTTCTGAGGTGAAACACTCATTTTACTGTCACCTTCTTTGGTATCTTCTCGCCCTGATTTTTTTTTAAAAAAAAAAAAGGGGGAAAAAAAAAAAAAAAGGTAAGGGGTGACAGCATCACAGCTATGACGCCAGTGCTTCCACCAAGCCTGAGAATTCACAGCACCAAACTGGTGCCTCTTTTGCTGCAATAAAAAACGAAGGTCAGCATAGCTGAAAAGGTAAGAAAAAAGCCCCCCCCCCCAGATCAAAACACCACGCTAAAAAAATCCCCCTCCTTACTACGACGCTGTGGACTGTATTACTTGTTTGCCACAGTCGGATAACACAATCCTACAGTACAATTTCAATGACAGGCATCATCAAGACTTGAAAAATGTAAATTGTTTTTTCTGTTTGCATTTACAGTGGTAATGCCGTCTTGCCGTCTAGACGCAAGCTTTCATCAGATTCATTCTTTCCTACTGGTGTTGACGTCACTTTCTGATCAAAACCGGAGGGGTTTTTTTGGGTTGTAATTTTTCTTTTTTTGGAAGGTTTTCTTAGAACAAACACGCTGCAGAGAGATTTTTATTGCAACGTACATAAAAAATTCACGTATAACCATTTATTTTTTTTAAGAAATGCTGATGTGACAAAATCACTGATCCTACTTAAATCACACCAGATAGACACATGAAAATCTGCTAAGCTGAACACAACTGTTGGCTCTGTGAAGCGTGCTGCCAGATATATGTGATTTAACCACCAGCTTTCCAGACACCAACTCCCCATGAACCCCCAAAGTGCTGGTTTGGGACATTTCGGAGTCATTTTTCCTGCACCAGCATTGTGCAGTGGCGCTGTGTTGCCATCGTCTAAACCGTCCCTCAGATTCCTCCACCAAGATGCCTCCCCATAATACAATCACCAACTACTAACGCAAAGGTCTTACTAACATTCCTAACTTCAGCACACCTATGTATTTTCTTTTGCAGCGTGTCAGAAATATTTTCCTGGGGACAAACTCTTCACCAATAATATCTTTAGATCCCAAACACCTTTACCGACTATCAGTCTAATAAACTATCTCATTCCTTACAAGAAATCAGTAAAATTCTTTGAGACAGATGGGAACACAAAGCTCTTTTACCGAGTCACAGTCTACATAACTGACTTAGCACAGTACAGAAAACTTTCTGCTTCCTTTAGCCCATAGACAACACATGGTATGTCATCAACCATACGCTAACATAAAAATATGACAGTTTTACCCAATAAATGAAATATTGGGCTTTTTATGCACTTGAATGCAATAACAGCATCTATAAAAGGTGCTGTTACAATCTCGATAGCAGTGGAACATGACACATCACAGTGGTTGCATTGAACAAAGTTTTTTAGTGATGGTAATACCACCATATTCCCTATCGTGTTAGCAGAGCGATAGTCTTTTCAAATACCTTGTAATTGCAAAATGTTTCAATTTTGTGTTAATTGTATAACTGTTTACTTTTCTTAAAAAAGCAAAATGCTTTTAAATACAATGCTGAAGTATATTAAGGATAACAAGGATCCTCTTATTAAAAGAGATCCTTCAGTCAATATGCTTGCAACATTTAAGAATAGAAAAATAAAAGAAGTTGGTACCTACTGAAAGTCAAAGCATGACAGCCATGCGATATTTTAAAAACTTTTTTTTCCCTTATCAGTATCCTGTGTGTGGGCACAACAGCAACAGGCGAACAGCACAGATGAGTAAAGGTAAATATGCAAATAAGATTTTTCTATCATAAAAGGAAAGACATTATGGACAATAACATAGAAAGCAATCAAGAAGTAAGTTTACTTTTCTTGAAGAAATCAATACAGGCTAGAGAATTTCAGTATTCTTTCTAGCTTTAGTGCTGTCTAATTCTGAGTGTGTTATCATCCTACCCCATGCATATTGCTTATGTTAAATTAAACTCTTCTAGAAACCTATGTATACATTTATATAAAACTGATGTATTTTACACTTGCTCGGTTTTGGTTGTTGTTTTTTTCTTTGGCCTTTGAACTGCAAAGTACAATCTACCCCCCGCAGTGACCTGAACAGTAACAGGAATTAAAGGTATAGAGCATCTCCAGCTTCCATTTTTAAATGTGTAGTTCTTTGAACACGGGAGCAATTGAAGCCTGACTACCTCTGTATTCACATGTTCCTTTGTTTTTTGACTGCTTAGCTAAAGAATTTTTTTTTTTTCTCTTCCATTATAAATGCATTTCATAATTTGTGTTCACATTGCTATGCCCAGCTGCTCAATCAGTATGAGTGAACTTGCACATCATTGGTCCTCCTCTCCCTATTTTTACAAAATGTTAGGATTTTAATTATACTTGGACCTCTGCCATATATATCAAATTAAATTGAAATAATTCTGGAGATCCAAAAGATATTACAGAGAGACAAAGGTACCCACCAAAGTATCAACTAAACCTTGCTCACATAAGAAACTAGACCTAAATTTAGTCACAGGGTCTGGAGATGACACTACATCCTATTAGAAACGATATGAAAGAATTATGGGGGGAAAAAAGGTGGCATATGCTGAGAGGTTTTCCAAAGTGTGTTTAACATTTTTATCCATATTTCTGAAACATCTAAACATCACTATTACTTTTGGGGCATATATTTTCCCTTGCGATATGAAAAGCTTGAAGGAAGCAATGGTGTCAAAAATCCCCTCTCCAGATGGGGGATATGACACAACACTGTGATAACAGAACAAGGAACAAAGACAAGCTTCAGGAGCGAAAGAAGAGTCCTTTAGGGCTCAGAGGAGTCTCAGCAGATTTTGCTCAGCTCAAGAAAACACTGACATGACTCAAATCAAGGAGTCATTTGCTCAAAATTAATTCTATTTTTTATCCTGTCTGACCTGGATGTTTTGGGTTAAACACAGTTTTTATACGAATAAGATCAGCTTTTTAATGAAAATGTTGGGTTGTGTTTTTTGGTTTTTTTTCTTCTTTGGGAGACAAAACAGTCTAAATATGGACTGTATTTGCATCAACAGCAAAGCTAAATATTAGATTACAATGCTAGATACCTCCTAAAATTTACAAGCATATTGTTCCAAATCTATGCAGTTACTGTATCTGAGCTGCCATGCCTCCTCCAGTAATTTTGGAGCATCTATATTTCTAGACCAAAGACAATCTAAATAAAAAAAACCAAACTGGTAATCAGATACTAAATATCAGAAAGTTTTAAAATAAAGGAGACAACACAATCCTATAGAGACACTTTACGTTCTTTTTGTAAAGTTATGGTTTAAAGTTTGCCTTTATTTAACTGTCTAAAAGCTTTAAATACATTCCTTACTTTTTAAGTGGGCTTCACAGCAAGTAGCAAGCAGGAACAAAATAATGGTCATTCTGGTTAAACAAAATCGATTTGACTGCACTAAGCCAGGCTTTCTGCAGTAAAGCCCTTTCGACGTAAAAACACTAAGGTGAATAAAATACCAATTTGATCGTTCTTCACTCGATATTTGAAAAAAATTGTAATTCTGGAAATACTAGCAGAATTTTACGATCAACAGTAGTATGTGGGCTCTAAATACACTTAATATAGATACAAGATTTTGAAAAGCTCATATTTCTAGAGGCAACAATTAGCCACATTGGTTTTAAATATGCAAGAAATTATAAGCATTTGGTACCGAATGGCCTAGCTCAATGTCAGTTTGGTCATGTACGCTAATAGTGCCTAAAATACTGGATTAACAGGAAAACCGGTGAAAAAAAAAAATTCTTCTATATCCCAACCAGCTAAACAGTGTCCAAAGATCTTTACAGACTTGCTTTGACCTTGCTTAAGCAAAAAGTTAGCCCTTGAACGTCTTTGCTAACACTTACAAGTGACTAATAGAATGCTTTAAGGCTCACAGCCACCCCAAACAACGTAAGGGGGACAAAGACAAGTGAAAAAAAACCCAAAACCCAGAGTTTGTGTTTACATCAGTTCAACTGAACGGTATTTAAATCACTTTAAAAGTGCCTGGTTTGTTCTATTTTTTTAATTTAAAAAACTGATTTGACATGCAAGTTTGAAACCTTAATTATAGCAATTTCTGTTGCTGGTAAAAGTACACTACTATTGCAGTTGTGCCGCCAACTCTAGGATAGGCCGTGCTGTGGGCTGTCAAATATTTATCAATTCTTCACAGCAGTTTGTTTCCCGAAGCAAAGAATAAGAAATCACAGCTGAAACTATACGGAAAAATCAAACTCCAGCAGTGTTAGGTGCTCAGCTTTCTCAATTCCCAGTCAACAGCTTGTAGGATCAGGCTCTCATGTAGGCAAACTGTAATTATCTGAGTTACTGTGTTGTTTGAGCTAGCATACCTGCTCTTGCAAAAACTGATAGTCAGAAAAAATGACAAGTCCTAATCTAAGAAGTGACACCTACCACAGATAGAGTTCCTTAGCAGCATGCTGTTCAGAGCGAATATTAAACCTCCTCCTGACACACCTGATTTTCTCTAGTAGCCTTCCACCAAGCAACGATTTAATCTGTCCCTGCTGAGTTCTCAAGAGCTGACAGGAATAAAAGCTGAGGTGGTATGGCTGGAGGCCATATTAATTTTTTAAGTAATGAAAAATACATTAACAAGCTTTCTTTAAACATACTTTAAAGTCATGAAACTATACCAAGTTCTAACTAACAACATAAGCTCCAGGGGAAGGAGTAGGGGAAGAATGGCAGTGACGTTTTTTTGGTCTTTGTAAGTATTAGAACCATCAATAATGCATCATCGGATAATCCATAACTCTTTTGGCATTTCACTGGTATTTCTGCTATGTTGTGCTTTATAAGGAGCTCCAGTTAAACATTTTTTAAGAGTCTCTTCAATTTGTTGGTTTGGTATACAAAATTTATTCGTGTTTGATTACACTAACTCCAACCTGCCTGACACCTTTCACCAAGGATGGGCCTTGGTGCTGCCTAATAATGTTTAAATCTACATACTGTCCACTCCTTCTCCTACACCATATCTTGGACTACTTTGTTGTAAAACGAAGTGTGTGTTGTTCAGTAAAAGAAGGTCAGGAATAGAAGTTCTGTAAGGTATATTATCCATTGCCATATTTGAAGAATTAACAGATTGACCGTTGAGTATTCCTTATTTCCTCAGCTGCCTTGTACTAAGCAATCAACAAAATTGCATAAAGAGCCATCTTTTCCTTGCAACTACTACTGAAGGGATCTTTGTGTAGTCTCCGAGGTCTGTGGAGAGACCGAAACAGCACCATACCACTGCAAACTGCAAATAACTTCCCCAAGTCAGGTGGATTAAAACACAGGTTATGAATGACAGGGGAAAATCCCTGTGCTAAAACAATGGTATTTTAGTAACTTTCACAGTCTTGAACTTCAATTTACAAGTAAAGATATTAAACTTCCTAAAGGCCAAGATGAATATTCATACTGCTTATTTTCTTGAGTACTAGACAATGAAGCAGTTGTTACCGCCTGCTGAAGCAGTCTTTCATGAAAAGGGTCCATAAAAGAAAAAAGAAATATGACTTGACAAACTGGAGGTTTTATCACTGAAACAGCATGTAGTACGATGAGATCTGCTTCTAGACCAGAGAGATCCTGTGAAGCGAGGTGGAAACTACCGAACGGCTGGTATTTTCTCTCATTGCTATAATAAATGGTACAAACATCTTAATTAAGGTTCTAAAAAATGTTTAAGTCTTCCTGCTGCTTCCACATATACAATGGAACGTGCATCGGGAAAGACAATGCTAAATCATTGACTTTTTCTTTTTTTTCTAATGAGTTTGCAAGCACTACAGGAAGTCTCGCTCTGACAACCTACTTGAATAAGCTCCAGAATCCACGGTGTGACACAGGGTGGAGTGAAGGAGTCTTATAAAGTCCAGAAGGATCTGGGATGGCTCAATGAACAGTTAGGAAGAACTACACCATGGATCCATTGTATCTAACTACTGAGAGAGCACACTGGAGGCATAGGAGTTACTCACTGGTGGGTATAGGCTTAAATGGACAAACTGAGAATTCATACCAGAGCAACTTAACAGAACTTTACATTTCTGCCCTCAGGAAAAATAAACAGGAACTTGTAAAAAAAGAAAGAATAAAAAATATCCAACTCTGTCCAAGGCCTAGTTTGGGTCCGTTTTCCGTGGGCGATTTAAATAAAGCCTTAAATTATCTGTAAGTGTCAGTTCAACTTCTCCTTTGTGAGATTCTCCGAATGTCACTATCAGTTAGCATTGCCTACCATCTTTGAGGATTGTTTCTCGCTCTGTGCCATCAATTTTCTGTCGTCCAATTAGGAAACTGGTAGTATCAGCAAAGTAAATGTAATTGGTTTCGGCATGGAAGTCCAGAGCACGAGGATTGACTAAGTTTTCTATAGGGATCATGTATTCATCAGACACTTTGGTATTCAGGTCCATTCCCCGTATTATTCCTGGGCGTCCCTTCCCATAAAAAAGAAACAATTCATTCTTTGGTCCTGCAAAAGAAAGATTACAAACATAAACAACGGATGCTGCCTAATCTTCTTTACAGTGCATAATGTCAATGTTTAATTAACTGGCACAATTAGTGGGGGAGCAGAAACATTATTCAATACCAAAAATTAAACTTTCATATATTCTGAAGGTATCTAAACTCAAGAAATCTAGCTAATTATATTACCTTAATTAAAATACAAATTACTTCAGTGAGCCGCTTACATCTAATTAATTTTTTCTATAAAAGTTCACACTGAAAAAAATTGCTAGATCACAGAATAACTTAGCATCTGCTGTGAAGTGGACATATATAGCTCTGTAGACATTTAATTTTACAATTCATTAGGATCTATCAGGGTAATGTAGACCATGGCTGAAATAATCATTAAATCTAACAAGACCATAAACTCCAGCAAATACAAAACACCATTTTTTTCAGCTGAAGTTTCTCAGAAACAAACAAGACAGCAGATTACAGTAAACTCTTTCAGTTGGAAGGAATATAACAAATCAACACACACTGTTCTTTCCTACCAAGATACAAAACACGGATACCAGTGTTTCCTATTTCTGAGGAGATTTTTGCAGTTTGATCAAGTAGATTAATTATAGATAACTGAAGGTTCGTAAGGTTATTTTCCTTCCTTAAAGATAAATATCCTTAGGTGCTACCAATATACCTCTTAAAATTTCATCTGAACTAAATCAATACCATTTGATCAAGAAACCAGACAAAAATAAATGTTCCCCAAAACTTTCAGGACTCTCTTGCTGGCTGTAGGTGACCAGCAGATCATGTATACCTAGTATTAGGTATAACTAGAGTTATACAAATGAAACTTGCTCTCACAAAGTATTCATGAGAAAAACCTTGACTTACACACGTGAATGGTCTGCTGAGTTACAAGGTGATCATATGGGTAGAAATTAGGTGTGACAACCTATTTAACTGCATTACAGTACCTATGTGCTGTGAAAATGCATAATGTATTATGAAAGAGTAAGACCGATTCACTTGAAACCTGTGATAATTTTTAGAATTCTTTAAACAGCGTCCCAGGTTTAATTTGTCACTTCTATGAACTAAGCCAAATCAAGTCATTTTACGGGAAGGAGTATATGAACAAAGTATCAGGTACATGGGTACACACTGGAAACACATTTTACCCAAAAGCAGTCCATGTGATTTATACTGTTATTGATAAGTAAGTTAAATAACACCCAGAACTCTACCCTGAAATACTGGCAGCTAGCAAACTCTTTGATTTAAAGAACGTACTTTTGCATGACCTGCCATCACTCCCCAAGATGAAGCCAGTCCTGCAGCGACAAGTCCGTGCTTTGTAGTTGCTGCTGAGCAGACAGATGTGCGAGCATCCCCCCGGCATTCCATATGGGTCCACTTCACACGCGTGGCTTCTGACTACAGCGAGCGAAAAACACCACCATCAGAATCCATTTAAAGCACAATAATTATATGCATCGGCATGTAGAAAGTTTAGACAGGGGAAAAGAAGGATTTCTTTGTCACTATAAATCTTCCACCAGAATATAATCGCAAAAAGGAGGTGTTTTTTTGTTTTGTTTTTTTTTTTTTTAAGATGACACCCAAAACAGACAAGTAATCCAAAGGGCCATCTTGTGGCTGCCAAGCCATACCCATCGTATGCGATCACCCCTTTTTTGAATAAGCTTCTGCACGGCGTTTGCCAGGCAGCACTCCCCTGGGATAGCTGACACTCCCCCCCCCCCCCTTTTTTTTTTTTTTTTTTAACATGTGGCTTTGGTTCATTTGGTTGGTTGGTTGGCTTTTTGAGAACAGAGTGAACCCCATAGCAAGGCTGTTTGCTATTCATTCCGCTCCATCAGCACCTTTGTGGGGCAGATGCCTGTGAGGAAACTGAAAAACAGAGCAAGCCTTGTAGCATTTCTCCGTATTTGTACAGTTGGGACATCAAACCAGCTGAAAAAGCCAAAGGATTCCTTTCCCTTGACTTCATATTTTCAAATGTACCGTTCTAAATTAACAGACTAATATATCAATTTATTTTTTTTTTAAGCTCTTTAAGGTAAGTCCAATGAGAAAACAAAATCTATCTTGCTGTCCTACATTTACTAAGCTGCCTTACAACAAGCCAACAGTATTTTAGCTCAAAAAAAAAAAGTTTTTCCTCTTCTTTCTCCTTTCCCTCAAGCTTTTTAGTTGTTTTTTTTTTTTTTTTTT
>VZSF01002154.1:361356-417517 GCA_013398295.1 Chionis minor | reverse complement strand
GCTTTTCTGCCCCAGCAGGCGCGGCAATGATTTATTGCTATCAGTCATATAAAAAGAAAAATTCTCATGAAGTATCGCTGCAAACGTTTTGGATCTTGCTACCTTTGCACAAAGTTCCCACAAATCCCACTGCTGTTCCGAACGCAGGAACTATGTGATCGGAGCCACGATTAGAGTCGTGCAGGACTAGGGACCTCAGAAATTGCTATTTCACCAAAAAAAAAGCTGAGATTTTAGAAAGTTTTTAATTCTAGACAAAAATGGACTTCTTTCACAGAAGGCAAAGATGGTATTTATCCAAACCAAAGCAGACTCAACAGCAATTTCCTACCTCACCAGTTGCTGTGCCGGCACTTTGGCAGGCTACCTGCCCACATCTCCAGGCTTTTTTGGCCACCCTGGAGACGGGGGGGGCTCTCTGGGGGTTCGTTGTCTGTCTGAGCAGCAGGCCCAGAGAAACCAGGAATCTCTGAGGTCTGAGACCCAAGCGCGTGGATGGTGTTGGGCACCTAACAATTCTGAAGGTGTTAAATTCTGGAAGTGTTGAGTGTGTGGAGCCAGGGGACTCGTGCAGACCAGGGCTCCTTGGCAGGTCTCCAAGCTGAAGGCTCAGGAAGCAGCTGCGTTAGGAGCTTGGAGACGCAGGAAAACTGGCAGTAAGCGCATAAAAAACCGGGCAGATGAAGAAGCAACAGAGAGTTTTGCTGCAGTGACAAGTTTTCCCTTGCATCTTCTGATGCATTTTTCTGAAAGAACCTTTTTAACTACCCATCCACCTAGGATCTGGGTTTACGTTTCCTAGAAAGAGGAATTTTGATCTTACCTGCCATTTGAGTTCTTTTCTGGTATACACGGATCTCTTTAGCATTGTCAAGTCTAGCAAGTGCCTGAACATCAGTGCCATTATATCTGTTTATTCGTAAAATGCTTAGGTTATCTGAATTAACCGTATATAAATAGTTTTCAAATACTGCCAAGCCACAAAGATGCCTAATCTGGAAAAGAAAAAAAAAAAAAATCATTATTTTAGCTGTATCTGTATCTCTAAATACAGCTGTATTTTAGGTGTATCTATGATTTGTAAACATCAACCATTACTGTGAATTGTACACACCAAGTTGTACAAAAGGATTTATGAATATGTCAATAAGTGTGTGTAAATAATAAGCAAAAGCTACACTGCAACTGTAGTTCACATTCTTGTAGCCTGAAGTTTATAATTAGAAAAGCTTTGTACAGGGCAGAAAACTCAAAGTATTCAGCCATCCAAATTCATTTATCCTCTGAATTACCCAGTTTCTCTGTCTTTTAAATTAAAAACTTCATCATACTTTAAGTGCCACAGCTTATTTTAGTATTGACTCTTATTAATTAGCTAATAACCACCAAGATAATTAACTAATATTAACTAGCATTAAATAATAAATATAAGTAAATATAGAAATTTAAAATAAGGTTTAGAAGTTGAATTGATGTATTTTTTGAATACGTTTTAATCAAAGCAAGGCAAAGAGCGCAAAATATATACACTGACTATTTTCTTAAGAAAAAAAAAAGAAATTCCCTCCGCGATGCTTGTGTTTTATTTGCATTGGCATCTTTGAATATGGTTATGGTCACACAATTCTGCTTGTTTCTCAAAAACTGAATTCTGAAATTATGTTAATCTCTGATGCGCCTGGGTACATAGACTAAAGATTACCTAATATTAGTTACGTAACCAGTCATAGCTCAAACATGAAGTGTTTGAAAATTTAGTGGTTGTGATTGATTTATAGATTTAAAAAATGTAAAATATCTCATTGGCAATTTTGAAACCTGAAAATTAAAGAGCGGCTTTTTGGCAGATATTCACAGAATATCATACTAGTCTAATCGATAAATTGTTCACCACAAAGTATTTACTTAGTTCATTTACTCACACATTCAGATATATGTCACCAAAAAAAACCCCTGTCATGCATCAAATATTTCAGTCTGTTTTGGAAAACAGCCCCCTCACCCTTCCCTTGGCCAAGTCTTGCCATTGTATTCTGCTCTTACCCAGAAAAAAAAAAAAATAATGGAGATCAATGGAATTGTTTGATTAAGACCCAATACAAATTCAATACAATTATAGTAAGATGGAAAAGAAAACAGCCTTGAAAATAACGATGCATCTGCACCAAATTGTTGAATTCTCCTCTGCATTATAATCCTTTCCTCCGTATTTCCATTTGCACTCAGTTGAAAGCATTATTATTTAACTCCCATGAGAACTTTTCTATGTTTACACTGTTAAAACAATGTGACTCTTTTTACAGTGCATTTTATAATGACTTAATTATTTGCATTTAATTTATACATTTGTTGGTTTTTTACATCTCATGAAGCCTTCCAGCTGTCTTACGCATGACTGGAAATGTCGCTTGCTACAAAGAATAGTCCTTTGAAAGCCACCCAGGCTATCAATCATAGAAGTTCCTATCATTTGGAAAGCACGTGTTTTGATATGCTTCCACTTCTGAAATAAACTTTAATCCCTAAAATTTCTTGAAAAGAGTTTTCTGGTCTGCTGTTTCCTTGGACTGATGAGGAGTAACAGTCATTCTAAATCCTGGTCAGTGCAGGCACAGAATCTAGTGAAGTTACCAATTTTTCATTTGACTGGAAAGACAACCGATATGCTTCTCCTCTGGTGATAACAGCAACCAAACTAAGAGGCCAAACTTTTTAATACCCTTCACCCCGATGGAAAGAAGGAGACCCCCTTCTCCTTTCTTAGCTAGCTTAGAGAACTAAGAATCCCTTTGAACTTGTTAAAGAATCATCTTTTGCATCTAAATTTCAGAAAGAACAGGAAGAACAAGCAGGTATCCTATGACACCAGCACAACTCAGTTACAAGCCTGTAAAAGTACTTGTTGGTTGTTTCTGAAAACAGCTTTAAGTATCTATTCCAAAAACATTACCTGAAAAAAGAAGAGTTTAAAAGACCTGTTATTCCAGAAGAGCTGGCAAAAGACTAGGAGTAGTTTAAAAAATAGGAAGGTGTTTTCTATTTAGCCAGGTGACCTAGGCTGGTTTTTGTCACATTTTCTGCCTATTTTTAAGTATTAGCTCTGCTAGCCAGTTGTCTCTGGGTAAGCAGTGATTGCTTGGAAGCAAGCAAAGAATGACAGCAGAACAGGCAAATGTTTATTCTGCCAGCACATTTTTACAGACTGTTTAACCTCAGGCAGAAGCAGGTGTAAACACGGTACCCACACCCCACCAGCTCTGGGAACCCAAGTCACAACCAGGAACAGTTTGGTCTTTGCTAATTTTTCTTCAATTTACATGAAGCTGCACAACTGCCAGGGAACCCTTCCTTTCACTCCTATCCTGCTCTCCAAGCTGAAGTGACAATAATGGATTGATATGCTCCTGCTCAAAGCCTCATACAGTCTCAGCATTTGTATTTATAACTCTGAACATCTGGATCAACTGGGAAAAACACCATTGCCATCAAAAAATATGATTTAAGGACATCCAGACTGGTCTGAACAGGAGGTGAATAGCTTTTGCTCTTCTTTCTTTCACATCCTTGTGCTTGTTAGTCTCTTCTTCCTGAATCGGCGAGGACATCTTCTTGTCATGAAGAATTTATCCCCTAGTAGCCTTCCATCTCCCCGTATCTTCTATTCTGAAGTCTTTTACAATGGGGAGCATGACTTATGCTGTGCACTGCTAATGAGACACTGCATGGAAGCTTGTCCATAGGTTGAAAAACAGGCTAAATTGCAAATAAAAACAAAACATGCAGATGGATATTTTTATGTCTATCACATTTAAACTAAAAAGAGAAAAAAATCTGAAGTTACTGTAACTGTTACCAGTATGTTCATTTATCGATATCATTACTTTATACTAATTTGCAAATAAATACCTACTTGTATGCCTTTAATTATTGTATGCCTCTTTCTCCCTTGATAGTCAACAACTTCCACGCTATCCAGATATATGTCAAGCCAGTACACATATTTATTGACGAGGTCTAGTGCAAGAGCGGTTGGCTGTTCAATTTTCGAGTCTACTATCCACGTCCTGTTCATTCCATCCATGTCACATCTCTCAACCTTGGCAGTATTCCCATAGTCTGTAAAGAAAAGCTTTCTGTTGAAAGAAAATAAGATGTTGTAAGTTTCAGCGGGTGTGAGCAGAGGGCAAAGCTCTTGGCGGTTCTCTGCAAAGTAAATTTTTGTTTTTCATCATTTCAGGGGGTTCATCCATCAATAACCAACATAACCCATGTTGATAATCATATAATTACCAAAATAATGCACCTTCTCCTCTAAGAAATTCACAATTACACAGAATTTTCTTTCAAACGGAATGTACAGAAGTTCTCAATGCATTTCCTTACACCACAGATACACCATGTAAGTCTTGTCTTTTAAATGGATGGTATTCATATGTACAGAGACTACATTACAATCTTAAATATCTCTTTGACCATTATTTATGAAAAAAATGGCAAGAGAGTCACAAATACCGAAGAGTGGCAAAACCACAAAGCAATTACACGGTTTGGAGAACAATTTGTTGCATATGAGCTATAACAAACACAGCCATCCACACCTGTCACCTTTTTGAAAATGTATTTCTAAAGAAGATGCTTGAGTCTGTAGTGCATTTGTATCTGGTCTGGGAAGGATGTTCCAGCTTTAAGATGTTTCCGCAAATCTAGTGAGTCATTCCATTCAAGAATAACAGGAAACTATCAAAGACTTCAGATTGGTATTAAAGCTTCCTAACCTGATACTTGATTAGCATTCACTGGATTTAGTATACACAAATTAATTTTTATTAACCTGACAACATTTTAACAAGATTACCTATTCGTGACACTAAGTTACACTTGCAATCTGAAGACCACCGTACCATGACTTTAACATGCTATAAAGAATAACGTGATTCCAGAATGAAAGTTACTAAAAGTACTTTGAGAATCAGGATTTCATTCTCCAAATGAAAGGAATTATCTCCTAGTTATTACCACTACTGGGAATAACATTGGTTTAACAGCATATAAACCTTGAGATATCTTTATGTTGAAGAATAGTAATGTATAGCCTTGTAAGCTCTCATAGAAATTCAGCATTGTAGTATGTTTTAGGCTCAAAAGAATACATGGTTGCTAAATAGCCAAATTAGACCCATATCCCTTATTATTACCATCTTCAAATAAATAACAGTACGTTTTAAAAGTAGTTGAAGTGTTTCACGTGCAAGACATAAATTAAAAAATCATTAGAAGTATTAAAGGCAGTAGAATTATCTATAGTATGGGTATAGCAGCTGTCAAATGCCAAAATGAATTGATCACAGAATCATAAAATTTGGCTTGAGGAGAATTTGAAAGGTCATATAGTCCATCACCAGGCCATAAGGCAGAATAAACTTTACCTATAACATTCCTGAGGGATAACTCCATTCCTGACAGGGATTTCTACTTATAAAAATCATTTTGAATTCCTGTCTTGTCTTTCATTGTAATTCTGTATCCCAGCTATTCTTTAAGAACGTTTTAAAAAAGCACACACACACACAGCAACTGCAAAGACCTGGAGCTTGACTTTACTCTTGACTGCTGAGTGCACAGTTTTCTTGTACAAGACTGAACATTTCTACAGATCACAAACCAGACTAATACACAAGTTCAAGACAATAATTATTTGCCTTTTACAACTATCATAGAATCATAGAATGTCTAATTCCAACCCCTCTCCCCTGCGCAGGGACACCCACAACTAGACCAGGTTGCTCAAAGCCCCGTCCAACCTGGCCTCTCCCCTCTTCCAGTTGGAAGCCATCCCCCCTCATCCTGTCACTACATGCCCTCGGAAAAAGTCCCTCTCCAGATTTCTTGTAGGCCCCTTTCGGATACTGGAAGGGGCTCTAAGGTCTCCCCAGAGCCTTCTCTTCTCCAGGCTGAACAACCCTCAACTCTCTCAGCCTGTCCTCACAGCAGAGGTGCTCCAGCCCTCTGATCATCTTCATGTCCTCCTCTGGACCTGCTCCAACAGGCCCATGTCCTTTTGATGTTGGGGGCTCCAGAGCTGGACACAGTATTCCAGGTGGAGTCTCACGAGAGCCGAGTAGATGGGGAGAATCACCTCCCTCAACCTGCTGGCCGCTATCTTCTCTTTTCAGATCAGACAAGAAATAAAACATTTACGTCAGTAACAGATACAGTAAAGAATATCTAATGTAAGATTCTTCTCCAGCTTTCAGGGCTGGGGGGGGTCATTTACTTGTTTTCTAAAGATTTGGTTTATATTGATATGCTATGGAAGCTATGGAAGTTATGTGTAAGTGACATAATTTTCATTTTAAAAATAATTACTCTTCTCCTGGAGACTGACAATAATAAAACTTCATCTTTTAACATAGAGGCAGAAGACAGAGCAAGACTACTGCTGTATGATCAAAGTGTACTGAAAATGAAATTAAGAAAACTAAATGCTTTACCATGTAATCTTGAAATGCAACTCTATTTAGAAACTAATGCAGATTTTTAGAATGAGGTTTAAATAGGAATTGCATATACAACACGTGAAGCTGACCCACAATTACACTGTATTTCCTTTGCCATGGGAGTTCTCAAGGATACATTGTAGTGGTATTTATTCCAACTCGAGTCTAGTTTTCCTGCTCAGAAATGGTGCTGATTTGCCTATCCATTTTCAGCAGAGGGTGGTGAAACCTTTTATCCATTCACAGACCAATTCCAGCAGGAATACTGACCCCGTACAGCCCAAGCACTGTGTTAGCACCGGCGTTGAGGGACCAGCTCTGACAGGGACCGGGAGAGCAGTGTTCATTACAGCCTTTATTTCTACCATATGACTACCAATGAGGATGCTAATTTAGGCTGCTATAAAATAGTAAAAATTTTGGCACTAAGTTGAATTTCATTAGGACATGTTATCTTTTGAAAGCTACAGACTTCTTCACGCATAGAAATTCTGAATATTCTCCTGGCTCTTTGAAACTGTAAAAATCACATTCTGCCCATTATTAATCACGAGCAAAAAGAGCCATCGCCTTCGAGTCCAGGTGCTTTGCAGGCACCCTATACTACCCATTTATTTCAAACTTCTTAAAACTCATAAGAGTACCTAGGTTTTTTTGACTCAATGTTCCACCCAGAAGCTCTTCCAAAATGATTTCATTGTTGTTCCAACAGTTAGGAATCTACATCTTGTAACTGAGGATGGTATCTTCAAGGCTAAATTACACCTACCGATTTCTGCAACGCACTTATTTGGCTTAAACTGTGCTTTTTACCTGTCTTCTCCTCCAAAGGTATTTCTAGATGGCCTTCAAATTCTTTTGCTCTCTACCTAGCAGCTAGGGATACACAAAGAGAGTCAGTCTTTCTCATTTCATACAACAGACTTTTTATGTTGCCCTTCTGTGCAGTTATTCCAATTTTAGGGCATGCTGTTGAACAAGCATGGTCAGCACTGGATGCACTGTTCCAGACGGGAGTTCACCCATGTCTGTGCAATGGCACTGTAACTTCCCTGAATCATCTGGAAATTCAGCCATCATTGCATGACATTTTCTATTTTCACAGCCCTATTGCACTGCTGATTTACAGTCATTCTCCTCCCTCTGCTGATTTCCCTGGATTTAGCTGACTTTCTCCAGTCTATGAATTACAACCCATTTCATAACTTAACAACTTAGTCTTAAAAAGTTACAGTTGGAGATTTTCCCAACAAGAGTTTGGTTTCCACTAGGAAAACACAGGCACTATTCCCTCCGCACCCAAACGATGAAGTCCCTATAACATTTTAAAATATCCTCAACTGACAAACCCGCTGACTACAAATAGCAATAAAGTCGTGTTACCAGAGCGACAGCAAATTTCCCGGTGACTGTTCTCATACCAGTGGTCACCGATTCATCTTTCCTTCATTGTCAGGCCCAAAAAACACATAAGGAGGGCCCCAAAAGGCCTGCTGGTTTTTTTCCTGACAGAAGACATCTGTCCTCCACAGAAACTTCCTTTCAGACCCAGATTGTTACCGTCTTGGTTCAGCTGCCAACGCTATATGCCACCCTTATCCCCACTGGTTTTGTCCAGCAACTTCTCTCTGCTATACAGCCAAACACTGCATAGCACAACGGGACTTCTGGGAGACACAGTGTCACAATTCTGCAACTCTTCGGCAAAAAACCACCACCCATGCACTGAACAATATTCTAAGGTATCATAAAGTAGTTTTCAATTTCTTCCCGACACATACAATTGCGCCACACACTTGAGTGTATTCATGCATCATTATTATTATTTTTCATTCTTTATTTCCCTCCTCAGTCTCTCATTACTCTTTGTAATAGGGAAGAGGTATGCTTGTCACCACGTCCAGAAGCTCATCTATTCAGCCTCAGACTCTAAACTGTTCCCTGTATAACTCACAAGCCAGCCTATTCCCACCTCCCATTGCTGCTTTAATTCCCAGCTTGGCTTTTTAAATCTCATGTGCTCCTTCAGCGCACCTATGGGAGAGGAATGAGCTATTGCACAGCAACCTCAATCCATTCCGAGAAGCAGAACAGTTTCAGACACACCCAAACCAGATGGAGGAGGAGAAAAGAAGCCACCATACATCGGATAGCATGGCATGGTTTAAGAGCAAATGCAAGAGTGGAGGCTAAATGGACTCCGGTACCAAAACACGTTAATCACAGGTGTATCCAAATCACACACCCTCCCCGTTCTGCGGAGAGAAGACGTGATATCCTATAGAGTTACCTAGAGCTCGTATGTTGAGACTACTGTCGACAAGACCCAACCCACGTCAGCTGTCAAATGGCCATGCCAGGGAAAACACCATCTTCTGCCTCTCCCTCTGTTTCTCTCTTCCTCTGGTCTTCTCTTATCAGAGATGAAGACACATTAGCGTAAGCACTACTTGGTAGGAAAGGGATAAAGATTACAAACACGCACACATTTAAAGCGTAGCAGCTTCTACTTAAGCTAAACAACCAGAGAGGATGTTCCTTCTGAAGTAATTCCATGTCCACGAGCTCAGTCTCCAGAATGTGGGAATTGCTGGGGCAGATTTTGAAGGGCAGAACAAGACAGCTTGGCCGTTTGCAGGGAAAAGTCAACTATCAGAGGTAAATTAATATTGTGTATAGATAGAAAGAAGGTTGCTTTCTTAGACAAAGTTACTGCCGTGGACCAGACATCTATATTAAAGTAAAACAGTCAATAGCATACCTCAACAGGAGCTATGACTAGAAAGAGCAGTATTTAATTTCCAGAAATTACACTGAAAGGATCATTATCAAGAACAGAAAGCTACTAAAGACATCTTGTTGATTCTGGGAAAATGAACGAGTGACAACAAGTTGGAGGCTTTTTGCCGATTTAGAAGAGGGATTACAGTGTGGGGGGGAAAAAAAAGCTCTGAATTGGACTAACAGAAATGGGGTGCAATTTTATCAGTTTAAAAGTTAATGAGAAGACCATTAGCATTGAGTGGCATCAGCCAGATACACTGCAGGACAGATTATAAACACAGAAAGATGCACTGGAGAAAAATTAAAGTTACAGGGACCGTGATGAACAGGGAACCCTTTTCAGAGGTGATCAAAACACCCAGTTAAAAAGGCCGTGTGAAAACACGTGTGGGATGCTCTGCGTGTAAATTCAAGCTTAAGCTATCAGCATCTACTGACTATTTCTGGATTTACTTACTGGACTCTCAGAAGGGGACTGCCATGCAGTCCTCGATCTGATTTCTACCGCGTTTAATCAAAAATGAATGTGATTTAATTTCCATTGCGTTTAATGAATAGCATGCTTTAGAGCATGGTTCAGAAACATTTTCCTCTCTGTTGATGATTGATTTCTGGGTTCAGTAGTTTTCTTTTTCATCTGCACCTAAAACAAAAGAAAATTGGCCATGCTCAGATTTAGCCAATTTTTGTCAGTAAACGAGCCAGGGCCCTTAGCGTACCAGACAAATCTTAAGTACCTGAAGATACCACTTGCTAACACATCTACATTGAAAGCAATTGCCAGGTTTAAGACAAAGGCACATTTTTCCCTTGGGCAGAAATGTAAAAGTGACTGGATTTGGGCATTTGGGTTTCCCCCATCACCACCTTTCTAGCACAATGCAGCACCCATCACCTTGAGGACAATTTCCCCTTGCACATCCATGCTATTTTAGGGGGGTTAAAAACTAGCAAGCTCTCCAGCAAGGTGCCTTTAATGTCTCTAACTGATTTTTGGAAGGAAATATTGGGCGGATGGTTTTTGCGCTACATAGGAGTGAAATTCTATTAAAGGTCCTCCATGATTTCTGCAACCTGAGGGAGGACAAGTGTTCCAAACGTTCCTAGTATTCTAGAATCCTAACAATGAGTGTATATGAGTAAAATATATAGATATGAATAAAAAAATATATGCTGCTTCTCATGGCAAGCTGCAGCTTTGGTGCCACGCAGGCAGCAGCACCGAGCTGAGCTGCAGGTTAAAGTCAAACCCAGTCAGGCAACTCTTTCTCCCCGCACACAGCCAAGCTGGAATCACCACTTGTTGCGCAACAGAACGTGGGCAAAAAAAGCCAAAAAGCTCAATCCAAATGCCTTAGGGGGGACACTTGTAATAAAAAAAACCCCACCTTTCTCTTTACACAGAAATCACCAGTTCAAACCAAAGGATTTCTTGCTGGCAGTAACATGGGCAGCAGTCCGAGCAGGAAACAGCATAAGAAGTGAATTTGGGGGATGGATTAAAAAAAAGCAAGTCTAGTTCACTGCTAAAGTAGCTACAGATTGTCATAATTGTGGAATTCTTACTGAACAGAGCAGTACAACACAGGGGAAAAAAATCCTGCAACTACTACCTCCCCCACTAAAACTGCCCATCTATAGAAATATGCCGCTTATAAAGCTACGATCCTTTCCACTTCTGAGGGGACAAAAGCCTTTCTTTTGTCATAGGAATAGCAATCAAATATACTTTTTTTTTTTTAAAAGGTGACAACGACCCTTAAAAAGTATTGTCCCCTCCCTTTTCCACCCAAATAAGCCTTCTCTGCAGGGAGGCGACTGCAAAAGGCACTCAAGCGCACTTATCCGCTGTCCCTGGGTGCCAGCAGGAATAATACAATAGGAAGATGTACAGCTAACTTTCTCTTTTATGATATCTTTTCACAGTTTCAATTTTCTCTCACAAGCTGTACTTCTTCACACTCAGAGTAAACCTGTAGCAAACCCGTATCAGCCCTACCACATTCTCTTTCTTGCTCCACTTAGGAATACGTGCGAGTTTCTGTATGCGCTAAAAAAAATGCACGCCTAGAATATAACACCAATAAATCAAAAGCAAACACCCACAGAAATGAAAATTAAATTCATAGGTTTTGCTAGAGGATAAAAATGAAAGGAAAGTTTGTCTTCACTCATTCTGCTCATGATAGTGAAGTCCTCCCCATCAAAAATAAGATTACAGCTGAGACGTACTCTTGAAAAACTGCATCCCTCTGCATATATCAAATTTATACTTGCTTAATCTGCTTTCTGTCTAAATACAATATTCTTTCATTAAAGACATCTAATTGCCTTGAGTAATTTTATGCAGCAACACTGCATTTTCATTGTATTCCTTTCTTCTGAATAAAAGGATGCTGTCTGAATTTTGAAAATTTATTCCCAATATAAGATTCTAGTAAGTCAGTAAAATTTTACCTGTTATGTCACTTTTTTCCATAAACACATGCAGAGTTTTAATAATGTTATTTTTAATTGAAAGACACCCTGCCAATGTATTCATGGACTCATTAAGGGCCCTGAACATTAGTTTAATTTGTCAAGTTATTGCCATTCATCTGAAAACGTATGGATTTGGATTCAAATCAGATGCGGGAATCTGGAAACAGAGTCCTTTCAGACTACAAGTGTACTTCCCCATGTGTCACAAGCTCATCAATTAGAATAAGAATGAAGAAACATTGATTATTCCCACTTTATCACAAACCAGCTGTGCCAAATTGCTGTGTTGATCCACTGAGAAAATTCATTTTTTAAAGACACTCAAACTGCCATGTAACGTGGTTTTATAGCATCACTTAAGTAGACTTTTAATATGACAGCCAAATAGCACCAAGAAGTCTTTATAATACTATTTCACAGACTTTTATATATTTATAAAATGTATGTTTACATTCAAATCATGCACACACTGCTGTTAAATACACTTAAATCTGCAACTCTGAGCCTGGAGAAAACACGATGATAAATGTAATTCTTGGATTATCCTGAGTAATTATTTCTCAGGATTAGATGGTTAATCTCAACTGTTGTATGTCTTATCAAATATGCAAGGCACAGTAAAATAGTTTTGCCATTGAAAATTAATATTGTTTTTTCATTGGAAACTCAGGGTCTGACAAGTTATCCTTCAAAACCGAGATATGTATTTTTAATGTGATATTTTTTTATTATTCAGCTTCAAATGATTTCTAGAGCAACAAAATGGTGCCACTTGACCATTTATAATACTTACATGAACCAAGGTACATACCAGAATATGCCTATTCAGAGACTTACTTCCAAAGATTTAATTAGTATTGTACTGAAGCTCTTTCACAGTAAAAATAAACACAGTACTTTTCCTGAAGCTATTTTAATTTTCACACTATATTATATGCAGTCAGACCACTTTTTCTTCCATATAATAAACAACCTTTTCCTTTAGTTGAAGAGAGACAATTTTAAAAATTACTTTTTAAGAATAGGATTCTGGGGGCGGGGGCAGGGAGAAGTTTTCATTAGTTGTTCAACACTTGTAGAGGAATAAAATACAATAAAAAAAAGATCCTGGAAGTGTGCCTGGCTTGCAGCCTGATGAAACTCGGGCAGGAAAGCAGCCTGGAGCTGGGTAGGTTTAACTGTTGACCTGGAGCTACGAGGCAGATCAGGACAGCACTAGCAGTAACGCGCTTTTTAAAAGTGACTGTCTAGACACAGGAGGCTATTAATTCCCTAACACAAACCCCACTTCCCCAATGGCTTTTCTTTCCCAGAACATGAGACGTGGATGGCCCTTTCTGACCAGTTTGAGAAATGTTAGTTGTACAGACTATTAGGCAATATGAAATGCAGTTAAGTGTACCCACTCAGTTTGTCAGATTTAAAAGTCCTGTTTTCTACACCTACATCTATCACAATACAGATGTCTACTTTAAAACAAGAATGCTTTTTCTTCAAATTTGCAATTTGTCAGCCAACTTTGTCTATTTAAAGTTACAGAGAATGAGAGGCAGCATTTTCTCAATCTTAATTTATTTTAAATTTATTATTAACGTGAAAAATAAATTATAACAGTTCTTCCGCCTTGGTATTTTATGACCTATACCAGATTAAATGTCAGTAATAGCTGGCATTTGAGAACCTGTCTCATCCATCTTAAACAGAAAATGCTACAATAATTATCATTATATAGGATTATATTAAATTAATCAAAAATCTGCAGTTTGCAAGCTTTAGGAATCTCAGGGCTCCTCCTTCACAGGCAGACCTGAAGAAAGGCTAGGGTTATAACTGGAGGTGTAGACTTCAGATCCCCAAAGCTTCAGGTCCCAGCTTTGAAAACTGGTGATTCAAAGTCATGACAAATCATCAGTCAACACCAAGGATGGGGATTTCTTCTTCCCAGCAAATTCATGGAAGAAGAATATAACAGTGCCTATTAAACACATCAATGTTTCTAACTCTGAAATTCACAATATTGTACACTGTTGGAAGGTGACCGGGTCACTGTGAGTACTACTATTGTATGTTTATTTTATTTTTACTTTCTCATCTAAACATTTCAAAACTGTAGCAAAATGAAGAGTCCCATCTAGGATGCTATGCTCCGGGACTGTGCTAGGACCTTCTTCAATAGTACTGTCCTCAAAGCTCTTGGCTTAGATTTGAGTCATTAAACATGATCAGTGACTTCAAAGCTGAAGATGCCCTTGGATGAAGATACAGGTTCCGCTGTAGTAGAACTAATTTGACAAAGTGAAAATTTAAGAGTTTAAAGGTATTTTTCAAATATATATATGAATACATAATTTATATAAAAATCTACTTTAAAGAAAACTTCACACATGCTAATATTTCACCTGATGCCCAAGGGGAGCAAATACCTTTCATTTTGACCTACACAAGCAAACACTGCTAAGGCAATGAATCCTTAAGCGAGTTTAAATTGTGCATACGTAGAGTAGAAGACAGAGAGTCTGTATTTGACAGCAATGGACAGAGCCAATCTTTATCTCAACGCACAGCTTTCCTATGGGATGAACCAGTAAACGTTGCAGGTTAAGGAGTTCCTTCAATCTAATTGATAACTCCAGTCCTTAACAGCCAAGTGGAGATACTCAGGGCTCACCAAGAAAAAAAAAGTATCTAACCCAGCCATAACAACCCTGCAAAACAAAATAAAACCAAGATTCTCACCTGACACTTCCATGCTCCTAATTAGAAATTGCTTTTTTTTTTGTAAGGTAATAAATTCTGAAGTGAATATTAGAAAAGTTGCCCTATATCCTGAGTTTGTGAACAAATATCTTCTGCTGGAGAGATTGGTTGGGGTACTGGTGCTTCACACAGGGCATATTAAGCACACCTGTCTGCGGGTCTGCAGAGCCCCTAACCTCCCCCACTACAGATTCCTAACTGGAACATTAACGTCAGCAACAGCCAAATTATTTGGATGCCATGCCTCAGCTCGGCATTTGACAGACAGTGAAGAAAAATATAGAGTTCTGCTTCCCCATTAACTACCAACTACACAAGTAATTTTCTCTCCAAAATTGTACTTGCAAGTTAAATTAAAAAAACACTGAACGCACCCAAGACAAAGCCTGGTCTGAAACAAAGATCACAGACAATGAATTATCAAGTTAATGGAGGAAAAAAAAAAGCAAAGCATGATTTACACAAAATCATATGGAATTATTTTATTTGCATTGTTTCTTCTCTTCTGAGATCAAAGACTTTAAATCCCTGAGAGGCTGTGGCTGCCCCATCCCTGGAGGTGTTCAAGGCCAGGTTGGACGAGGCTTTGAGCAACCAGGTCTAGTGGGAGATGTCCCTGCCCATGGCAGGGGGGTTGGAAATAGAGGTCCCTTCCACCTCTAACCATTCTATGATTCTATAATATTTTTTCTTAAGGCGCTGCAAAACAGAACTCAATTTTGATTAAGTGACAACTAAATTGGTTGTATTCCACCATGGAGAAGGCTCTAGTGTTTTTGCTGTCATTATTCTACTCTTGATCTCTTCACCTTTAATTTGCAGCAGCTAGTCCTAGTGGGAAGGCAGAATTATTCGTAGTGCTACTAATAATTAGTGCCTAATCACTAGAACTAATATGAAACTGCTAGAAAACTGACTGGTGTATATATGCAGGATTTAAAGCCAGCAAACACTGATTCAAAACACAAATACATAAACAGAAGTATTTTAACTTAGACTTCCAGAGGCTGCCGCAACCGAGCGCCCACTGACGACCTGCGACATTACTTGCTGTATTTCCACTATGTCAGAGAAGTTCTACAAATAATAATTGTCCAAAAATTTTCATGCACGCTGCTCTAGTTAGCAAACAATTTCATACACTTTTCCTCAAAGTTTTACTGAATGCTGCAAAGACAAAAAGGTTTCTCTACCTGGCGGTATCTAATAAGCAGATACTGACAGAAGCGTAACAGTAAATTAGTGGGGGTTGTGTATTTTCATTCTCAAAGTGATTTTTAATTGAGCTGGGACACAAACATGGTATCAGACACGGTGCAGTCATGCACCTACATTAGTGAAAGGATGGAACAGTTAGGGTACTCTGATATTTCATGGCAAGTGACAAGATATGAAATAAAACATTTTGTGTTACGGGATTCGGCATATGGAATCATGCTGCTGTCCACTCTTCTGCACTGAGGGATAGACATGACCATCAGAAGCTCAAATGCTGAGGCAGGAATGGGTCAGAGCTGTTCCAAGTGAAGTCACGTGAACAGGAAACCAGGAGGCCATAAATGCTTTTTGCAGCCACACACTATGGTCCAACCAAATGGCCCCTCATTTCCTGGGAGAACTTCCAAAACACTCTGGTGCCTCTTGCCAAGCTGAGAATAGCTTCCCCCAGCTGAGCACTGACACAGAGGTGGACTCCCCTGCTCAGGAGATCAGAAAGTAAGCAGCTACAGTACTTCTAAGGGGGAACTTAGGCATATTTCCACATTTTTGTTTCCCCAACACCATCACATAATCAGAAGTTTGAGTCATAATTCAGCAGTTCACACAGCTGCTTGGAATCTGCAGTATTGACCCTTTTCCTTTGCTCAGCCAAGCTATGGTAGGAGGTTATTTTTAAGATTTTTTTTGGTCCTGAGACTTTTTGATACTTTTGAATTCATGGCAATGGCTAAACATACCAAATCTCTGAAAGTTGCATTGTCTTCTCATTAAAAACTGCTTTATTGCCTGTGACAGCCTCCACAAAAAGCACTCTTCCCTGTAAGTCTACAGTCACATGTACTTTGCTTTCAACAGCTTACTGCCTTGTCTTCCTCACAATTTTCAGTGCAGATTAATTGATTGTGGATTCATATCTGTTGTGTCTCATATTCAGAAAACTAGCATATTGGTACCAATTAGATAAACGATATTCTGATATGAATTATTGAATGACTCTAGGGCGAAGCCCATTCCCTAAGGGCCCCTTACCTGAATGGGACATATTGGGAAATTGCTTTTCATCCTTTGATTTGACAGACAAAGACCAGAATATTCACATTTCACTCATGTATTTATAAATGCAAAGCTACAGTGTTTACTTCAGTATTGGAAAAGTATAATGGCTTCTAGTCCTGCGGACTTCCTATTATTTCCATAGGAAGAATGACCAACATTTATTATACTCCATTTTTATAGACTTCATTTATTTATAAGTAAAATATGGTCAGCGGGTATTAAATCCTTATCCAAAATTACATCTTATCACAGGACTGGTATTAATGTCATCTAGACAGAGGTAAATTTCATTCACTCAGATAATCAACTGAAAATATGAGAAGCTTAATAAGGCAATTTTCCCTCTGGAAGAAAACAAAATCTGTTTTTTCTTAGGACAATGCTGATTAAGATCCAGTATCTGCAAACCACAGGCACAGAACCTGACAGTCAACTTCAATTTATTTATTTTTTTAAAAAAAATATTTTTGTTGGCATTCATAGCTGTTCAGTGAACGGCATATGGACAATCAAATCCCATTCTTAGAATAGTCTGAAATCTGATAAAGAATTGTCGCTGTTTGTGACAAACAGGGATTAACCTATTTTACATCTTTTAATGGACTTTCCTATCTCCCCTTTATTCAAAAACATTTACAACTGTTCCAAAGAGGAATGCTTTACAAATAGCTGTAACGGTACTTACAGTTTAAGTAGTCTTGAAATATACAGTGTTAGCGGTTACTCCAACACATATCTTGCAAAAATATTCTCAACCAAAACCACACAACCTGAGATGTTGCTAATAAATACATATAGTGACTTTCAAAGAGCAGCAGAGCAAATTAGCGGCTTTTATTCATGTAGTATTCATAGGCAATTTCTAATCCTGTGCTCTCTCACCTCGCCTAAGCACTACGAATGCCACTTGCGTTCTAAATTTTGCTTAAGAAACTGTTAGCACTCAGAATTAATGAATTTGGTTGAGATATTTTGGAAGCTGTTAATTGCCATGAATGCATGACCTATCCGAAGTCTGAAAGATCTAAAAAGATGTCTGAAATCTTGCTTTTATTTATTTGAGTTACTGGCTGGAAATTTCCCATTTCATTTGAGTGGATCATTCTCATCCTTATTTACTGAATCATCTGCTGCTATTTTCCACATGAAACTTGTCTCATTTTAAGACCAGTGAAAACCTGTGCTGGCATGACAGAGTACTTTACAGGAAAGCCAAATCTGTAATACACTTGCCATACTTGTTACAGAATTTTGAACATAAGTAATGAATTAATCAAGAGACTGCAGGAAGCAACCTGGGAATCATGGGATTAAAGAGGCTGTCAGCTGATCCAGCAGCACAGCATCAACTTCTGCTCCAAACATGCCATTTATTTATTTAAGATGTTAGTAAAAATATATTAACACAAGATTATACAGTAGCTTTGTTTACAGAAATTATTGAAGGGATTGGCCAAAATAATAAAAAATCCAAAACCCAGCCCTCCCTCTCTCCCCCAAAGAGCCCACAAAACAAGCAGCCATAGAAAGTTTTCACCCTTATGTAACAACAACAACAAAAAAAGACTATTTCAGGGAAATACTGGGCAAGTTTATATATTTATATCTCTATATATGTCTATCCATAGCTGGCAGACACCTTCAGCTATGAGACTGCGACCTCTGCTCCACAACTGCTTGTTCTCAGGGGGAAAAGCACAACACAACAGCACAAAAAGAACTCCGGAAAGTCACAAACCACTACTGAATTAATAAACCAGAAAGCTAAAGGTCTCTTTACTACTTCCTTTCCTCTCCCACCCTGTTCCACTCACCAGCCCGGTGCCTGCCCACCCTTGGAAAACCTCGTGGGCAGAAGACAACCTGCCCCAGGGAAGGAAACCTCCATTTGCAGAGCAGCTCAGACACTCAAAAAATAAATTTCGTAAGTAATTTCAAAGCAAATGCACTAATCTACTTCCCGACTACTCTTCTGAAACAGCAAATATGTAGAGATGCATTAGCAGCATTGAATCCTGAAGACAATGACGAGAAAAAGGCAGCACGTTTGGAGGGGAGGGGGAACCAGTATGCCCTGGTGACACCTGAATACGCCATTTCCATAATAATTGCTTCAAGCACCAGCCTAGCCTATGTAGAATTAGGCAGGAAGACAATTTCTGAAAATGACTAAACTGGAAAAAATGAAAAGTCACAGCAAAATAAAATAAGAATACTTTTCTGGCCAAGTATAGGACTACACTCGTGCAAAGTAATGAGATTATGCCAGCACAAACCAGCACGTTGATAGCTGAGCTCTCCGAGCGGCCTCAACAATTTTAACATCAATTCCAAGACAATTCTCACACTCAAAGTAGTGACAGTTATCACTCAGGTCATTAAAAAAACCTGTGAAAAGTTGGATTCCAGCATATTTTCGATGCACCACACCTAGTCTCGCAGGTTTTTATACGCCCAGCCTGCGTAAGCGGTCACTAACTCCCTCTTCCCGTGCTCCAAGTAGTACTGCTCCCCTGTCTCCAGGCCACTGGGCACACAGTCACGCATATAGCTGCATTTTACAGCTAATTAATTATTTAATTTTAGGAAAAGAAGAAACAATATAAAACCAATGAACACCTCTAACACCGTGCAGGGAAGGGAGCTGCCCGAGTCAGAGCAAGACTTGTCAATGGAGATCCCTTAATAAAGCAACTCATACAGTTCGAGGAGAAGATTTCCCTTCCTGGCAGGCAACGCTTCAAGTCCAAAAGCGTACCACGGTGTACCTGCAAGTCAGGAGGGTTTAACACCTTTATTTTAACAGCAAATTGGTGCACGCTGCCATGAGTGGGGAGAGGATCAGAAAACAGCTTTGTGAGATTTGGAGGTGGGGATGGACGGACAGGGGGCTGATTGCTTGCTTGACAGAGTGAAAGCAACAGTCCACGGGAATAATTAATAAACACATATTTCAAGCCTATTTTTGTTATATTTATACATTATTTTATCTGCCATCAGAAATAATTAATGCATACCTACTTTGCATATTAATTGCAAGAGCAGTTAATTTGCTCCAGTCAGCCTGAGGTGAAGGGAGCACAGATTACCTTGAGGCTTCCTCCCCCCCGCCCCCCAGTTCGTTGCAACATAATTTTCCTCCTCTAATGCAACCCCAGTGAATGATCTTCCAGTCTGCAGCACTATTTTAATCACTCAAATTCCTCACCGCACTCCACGGCAAGGTGGAAGACAGCCCGCGCTGGGACGCACGGCCAAACAGTTATTGCCTTTCTCACCTTATTAAAATACGTGAGAAATTCCTGGTCTTTTCACTTTTCATTCCAAAAGAGGGAAAAGAGAGGTAAAGATACTATTTTATATCCTTTAAAGGTATGCCTGTGTTCAGCAACCAGTAATTGTTTGACACAGCCTGATTCTTGATGGTACCTGGCAAGGGACATGCTGACTTGTCAAAGCATAATGGAGAGGGCGCAGCGGTGACAGTCGGCGCAGCAGATCATATGGTGCCCAAATCCCAGCAAAACCCATGGCAATATAAAGGATAAACCCCTGGCAATTGGTTGTGCAGATGCCTTTGGGAATCCCGATTGCTCTCCTCCCCTGTCTAAACATCTTTGAGCTCCAGCCCTCATCCCTGGGAAGTGAGATTCAAGCACAAATTCACAACAGACATTATGGACCCCAAGTCCCCACACAGCAATGAGCGGGGAGTGAAGCACTTTGAACGAGGAGTCACCACACAGCGCAATTCCATTATAATGCAAAACTACAGCCTTTCTCTTATTGGTGGGGTTTTTTTCCTCCTTTTATTTTAATTAAACTAGTAATTGAGGCTGTCCTGTGTGCTCAACTCAATTCAGTATGTCAGGGTACATCCAAAACATGCTCTCAAAACTCCGCCGCTCAAAGTCCAGGCGGGAACATCTGATCCGCGAGTATCAGACAGCTGTAAACAGGAAATAAATTACCATCTGAGCATCACACTATTAAACACGTCTTGGAAGAGGTAGCACTCAACTCACTATCTACATAACAGTCAAAAATCTAAAGATAACTCCGAAGGTGAAGAAAAATTAAATCAAAAGGAAACATAGATTGGGGAGGGCAGGGCATTTCTTTTGTTTATTGGTTACATTATTCCTCATAAGGAAGTTGGGTTGGATATTCCATCAAGCAGTGATTTTTTTTTCCTCTAATAAAGAGGCACCATAGTGTAGCAGCCACCCCACTGGCTGGGTTAAATCTGTTGCTGACTAGACGAGTTTTTCAAATCCGTATGCACCTATTTCAATATCAGAGAACTTGTCCCAATACTCCCCTTTGAAGCTTTCCTGCTTTCTGTTCCTAATTACACATGCAGACCATGCACGAGATATAAAAGAAAAAAAATCACCGCTACTCTGATGAAAATGTTTATTTACACATTGATAAAAAGGTTCTGTGAGAGAATATCTGGTGGCTAAAGACTCATCTGGTTTATTAGAGGAGCGGAGATACCTGAACCTGGAAGTCCCAGACGTTGTACAAGTATCTCCCGCGGCCTTGGCTTTCCCAAGGTATTTTCTGTTTAGCAGCAATTTGGAAGTTCTCAGGTTCACCTCAACATAGAATACAAAATCTCCTGCATGACTGAAAGTTTTCCCCAGCAGCTCTCCTTCTGAAGCACCAAAACATAAAAGTCATTCAACTTTCTTCACATACGCTTACACTGCTGAAGTATGCACCCTGCACAGCTGAAAACCAAAACATACCAAAGCACAAAAACTTCCACTTTTACAGTCACGTGTCTGAAGAACAAAATCCTATTTTGTGTTTCGTCATCCATTTCACAGACAGTGCCCTGGCAGCAGTTCATGAAACTAAGGAGTAAAACAAAAAGCACAAACCAAAAAAAGTCGAACCCATCTCAACGCTGGAAATCCTCAAGATGACGTTATTCTTCGTTCTGAAATACTCTCCTTGAATCGTACTTCCGTAGGGCCCAAGCTGAAGAAGTATCTCAGAAGGGCAGTAGGTGTGTTTTTCACATGTTTTGGGCTCCCCTTATCTGTTAATGATACCCAGCTATTCTCACGCTCAGGAACAGATAAGCTGTTGCAAATCAATGCTCAGGATTTTTCAAACTGCACACCACCACTGCATATTTCCGAAAACACTAGCTATTTATAGAAAAAAAATAATTTGATACAAAGCTTTTCAATGCTCATAACAGATCACTGGACATTAGTGAGATATTCATTAATCTTTGTTTTAATTTGAATGGGAATGCATTCTGTTTGAAGTACAGAAATAGAAGCAATGAGAGCAGAATACACATGTGTTTTATTAGCAGTTGTTTTTAGAATGCATTCTGTAATGTCACATAATGAAGTCAGTGATCCAAGAAACCAAAGAAAAATCACAGGGTAAAAGGTCTGAAAAGGATGATATTTATTAAGCCACTTTTCAAGTTTTCCTAATAAAAAATACTGTCACTAATCAGTCATTCATAACAAATACTGATTAATTTTCATCTTTCTCAAAGCACTCAACAAGAGTAAGGTATTTTTAGAGATGGTGAGGTTGAGATGTAGTGCAGTGAGCCTGCACAACTGACAAGAATTAAAAAGGGTTTTTTTTTTAACTCTTACACCTGTGCTTTACCCATCTGTTTATAGTTGGGTCTTTACTAAATAGCAATCAGGCAGCATGCCTAGAGGTTAAATACATCATCGAGTAACAGAGATGTATTCACATTACCTTGTTTGCTAGGTATGGCAAATATTTGCTTTGATTTCCCAAGCCCTGCATTGATGCAAAATAAAAATCTATTGAGTGTAAAACCTCAAAATTATCTAATTTGGCTCATGCAAAATTAATGTGGCATGCTATGAAAGAAGAGAAGGACTCTACATAGCCATGACACATACCAAAAATTATCAACACCATTTATAAACACTAAGGGCTCAACTCTGCTTTCTCCTGAGCACACAGCTAAAAAAACAAGTAGTTTTTGGTAAGGCTTCATTAAGAACTTCTCCTGCCATTTACTTCTGGTAAATGTTTTAGGCCTCTGCCACAGGCAATACTGCACAGCCACAATGGCAGCTGCTATAATTAAGACACAATGCTTCGTTTTATCAACACAACACACATATATTCTTCAGTTTCCCCTCTTTCTCTGACAAATTTCCCAGACATAAGCATTCAGGTTTACCACAGCTCCCCCACAAGTTTTGAAGACATGCAGCATTATGTTAAAGACTAAGATTGTACCACCCACCTGAGGCTTCTTTTCAAAGCCAAGGAGTTTCTTTCCTTATCTCTACTCCCAGTGTAAAAGGAGACTCACTCTGTTTTACCCTTTAGCCTAAATTCCCACCTCTTTCCAAGGCTCTCAATCCATGTGTTCTCTCACACTAACACCAAGTTGCTGAGATCCCTGACAAGATGGTTATCCTTACCCAGGTGCCTCACCTCACTCTTTTAAAGCACTGCTCCTTGACTGAAAGTCACAAACGTTAAGCAGTCTCAGCTGTCTCCATTTGGGAGATAAAAGGCCCAATTCTTTCATTTTGTTTTTGAGACTTTGAGTTTGGCATTCAATATACAGTAAATGCATATTCTTGAGAAGAACTCACAGAATCACAGAATGTTAGGGGTTGGAAGGGACCTCTGGAGATCATCTGGTCCAACCCCCCTGCCAGAGCAGGTCCACCTACAGCAGGTGGCACAGGATGGCGTCCAGGTGGGTTGGGAATGTCTCCAGAGTCGGAGACTCCACCACCTCTCTGGGCAGCCTCTTCCAGTGCTCTGCCACCCTCAAAGTCAAGAAGTTCCTCCTCATGTTTAGATGGAACTTCCTATATTTGAGTTTATACCCATTGCTCCTTGTCCTACCACTGGGTCCCAAGTCATGTTGCACGTCCATAAATTCACTGTATTTTAAACACACAATGAATTTTAAAATGCATATAATGATTAGGAATATTTTTTAATTTCTGTCACAAAGCTATTTAATATTTATTTTAAATCTATCATGACCGTGGTTATAAATTCAGTGATGGAAAATAAGCATTTTTATTTGATTAAGCATTTTTAAGCAGCGCTGAGTTTGGGGAACAGTGGCTTGAAGCACAAAATGAAAAATAAAATGACACAATGAAAGGTAAATGTCACCAATCTTATGATTTAAAATACAATTAGAGAAGACTTCAATCTTACAACAAAATCCACGTACAAATTTTTTTCTTTAAACTACTCTATGTGCACACATACATGCCATATAGGGAATATCACCTACAGAGGCCCGGGCACCGTCAGTCAATGACCTCTGACAAGGGCACTCCAAACCGTCCCCACTGTGAACAGAACTGCGGGCTGACCTTTGCTTTCTGTATATTATTTGGGAGAATGGTGTTAGAAAACAGGAGTTTAAAAAAAAAATCACATAAAGAAGAACTGGAACAACCTTCTAAGCCATGTCTAGACCTAGCAGCAACACAGGGAGGGTTCTCCACAGGGAATTTTCCAGGTTTCTTTAAGTCTACTTCTTGCTATAAATGAATGAAGTAACAGAGCTATGCACGGACGTCTAAAGATTTATGAGATTTCCTAGTTAGGAAATTCTATCTGTAGCCACAGAAAAGATAAAATACATATCTGCAGGAAATCACAATGGTTAGCGAGAGCCATCTCCCAGATAAAACTTCAGCATCTTACCTTTTTTTCCCTGGTTTTACAGCATAATTCCTGTCAAAGCAGCTTCCAAGAACACCTAATCCTACACAGAATCTGAAATGTGAGGTACAGTTTGCCTGACAATTAGATTAGGGAAATGGAGGAAGCAGAAAATACAGTCCATCAATATCCCCTGAAGCTTGAGGGTTAGCGTGAACGTCCACAGCACTAGACTGTTTAGCGCTTCAGTAGATTGGACTTGATGGTACCGGGTTTAAAATGATACTATTTACTTTCACAGAGAGGTAAACAAAACATGGAAACGATCAGGCTGAGTTCAGTGATGTGGATATAATGCCATTAGAGCCAGACTAAGTGCCAGTACTACCCAGAATAACGGGGCCACTGAACACCGTAAGAGCTAATTTACCTTTCCCTCTCTTCCATAATTCACAGCGGTTGGCATTACCCCGCTTGCAGCTTCCCAGAAAAAATCTATGCCACGATGGTACCACTTCCAGGAGACAGGTAAAGCATTTTATTGTTAGAAGAAGAACTTGAGCAGCTCTCATGTTACTCATTTCGGTTGCAAACAAGTAGTGACTGAGAAGCATTATGTATACTTTCTTTTCTCCCCAATCTTTCCTAGCCCAAATAGAAACATCTTTCCCCAGACATGTGGCAGTGACAGTCATTACTCTAAACACCGAAATACAGTATCATCTCCAAAAACCCGTAAGATCTCTACTTCGAAACAGAAGCCTCTGCAATCGTCACCTTGAGGTTTTCTTACCGTTTGTAGAAATCCATGCTACGTTACAGTGCCAAAAGCTTCCCATCAACACCTGTGGATTTCCAATTGCAAATTAGGAGCTCTATTTCTCTGCAGTATCACAACAGCAAAATAAAATACCAGCAGGAGCCCAGATGTGAAAAAGCTAGGAGTTGGCTCATCAAGAAAGATTTGGGTCCTATCCAAGGGTGAGGGAAAATCAAAGCCTCTACAACGTTTTTAATTGTTTCACATGGAGTGGCCCATTCATTGCTCTTGTTTTCTCTTTACATAAACAAAAGCAGGTTACTTAAATTGACACATAGTTCCACCAAAGATAATGAACAAACGGAGATTTGCGTCACAGCGCTGGAGAAGATATTTTCCCACAACAGAAATATATTTCCTTCGTTTTCCTTTGGGTGTTTGGATAGACACGCATTTAGGAACACACAAACTGTCTGTGACGATATCTAGGAAGGCGTTGGGTAAACATAGCATTTACACAGGATCATAGTTGCTTTCTGGCTGCTTGGAAGACTGAAAATGTTACCAAGGATTATTTAATAAATGCACATTCTGTAACTGCACCTAATTACTTACTCGACAGTAAGACAGAACTTACAACTGCATGAACATATGAAAGCTACTGTCATAGCTTTTCTATCTACCATATTCTCTTTCAGCAGATAGAAAATGGCTAAATTACCTTTCTCATCCATGGCAAACAGTTAATACGAGCTCTCAAACGCACCGCATGCTGAGGAGAAAATACAGCCCAGGTGCCCCTGGTTATTACTAGCTGTCGTGGTTTTTTTTTTATTCTGAGAGGCCTGTAAGACTTCATTATCTGATTTTACAGTGGTACTTTACCGTTAACAAGTGAAATCCAAGTAAAGAAGCAGAGAGAAATGAAATTGTACACCCCGGGAGGTGGCTGGCTGGCCATCCCCAGAGCAGGGTTCTCCACAGCAGACAGGCCGGGTTCAAACTGCGGCCAGCTCCTCCGGAAAACTGTAAATCAAAACAAAACCTGTGCCCTGGGAACAATCCACAAATTGCAGGATTTTTAATGAAT
This sequence comes from Chionis minor, assembly GCA_013398295.1. Taxonomy (NCBI): domain Eukaryota; kingdom Metazoa; phylum Chordata; class Aves; order Charadriiformes; family Chionidae; genus Chionis; species Chionis minor. Next base: position 391,209 of record VZSF01002154.1, on the reverse strand, counting down.
GTGTGGCATCACGTCTTTTCTTTTTCCTAATATGTCGTCTCCGTCTGCAAGATCCTAGCATTAGTCTTATCCTATTTCTTCACTTTCTTCCTTCTTTCCCTTGGCTGTCCTCCTGATTTTCTTCTCCAAATAAGGTTCTCCACATCCTCCTCACATACTTTTGTCTCACCTCACCCAATTTGCTCCTTTTGCATTTTCACTTGCAGCTGCTTGTCTGACCTCAGATGATTTTTACTGCGCTGTCTACAACCTGGCATTTTATATTGCCTTTTCCACATCTGTCCTTACTCGTTTTAAGCACTAAATTGTACTTTTCTTTTCCGCAATACGTGATAACAGAAAGGAATCGGAGTTTTCCAAAGCCATGTTTCAAAACTGAAGAAGCAATGGCCTAGAGACACTAAACCCCACACGTTTAAACTTGGTCATAGAGAAGACTCTCTAACTGTGAGGTTCACATTTTTATTACCATCGCTTTTCCCCTGAAACAGCTCTGCAAAGAAATAAAACGATGGAATAAAGTTCCCGTCATTAAGCCTCAGTATGTGTGAATATGGAGGTAAGCCAAAACAGAAATAGATAGCTTATTTGGCTTTTGGCAAGATAGTATTTGGCATTTAATATATTAAGTGGTAATCTGCATTGTATTTATTTAGTTGAGCATTTAAGGTGCATTTAAATGTGTGAATAATAAATACAAAGGAGTTATACAAACTGCAATCAAGCTGTATGCTATTCCAGGCCCAGGAATTATTAGAATGAGCTCTAATACAAAGAGAATTGAGAGGGAGTGTTATTATGAAGGATACTAATACCTCTAGGGCTTTATTTGTAGGTACTTTTTTTTTGGTCTCCCAGTGGAAAACTGGACGTCTAAGGCAGCTGGCTCGCAATAAACCACCTATGTATGGTACAACAGTCTGTATATGAGCTTGCTTTTCTCATTTACTTTGTACAAACCCTCAGATGCAATCCAAAAATTTCTGCACATCGCTGGCTAAACACAAAACCCACAGATCAGGCACTGACTCTGAATAAAATTGTGATTGTACCACATGTATATTTTTGGAGTTTTATACTGGTTTATACTATGTGTGGTCCAGCTCCACTAACTTGATTTCAGATTTGTTCCACCACCCCCTCCCGCCATGACTCCAGGTATATTAATTGCCAGATACTTACATGTTGTTTGTCATGGGTTTATGTCATTATCTGCAGGGGACAGATGTTGAACAGCTGCAGAGGTGTACTACCTTTTGTATGTGTAAGCGAGTTGGTATTTCTGCCTGGGATTCCAATCCTTCTCCGTAGGATACCCAAACTTATTTATCTTTCTGCAAGATAACGTTTGCCATCTAACATATTAGAGGATAATCCAGGTTGTATTTGTTTCGTTGCGCTACTCGGAACATTAGAATCCAGGAACGTTTATTCTGCAATGTTCTCAATCGGTCGCAGAAGCTGACAGCAGAATTTTCTGGAGGTTTTGACTGCAGCTGTTTCTCTGCTTTACTTGATGTAGCTTATTATGCATTACAGTCAGTCCTACAGCCCCTTCATCCATACGTTTACTTGAATGCAAATGCCCAAACGTGTTTGTGTGCAATTTTTTAACTAGCTGATGTTGGAGCCAGATGAGGCAAAAGGAAAGGAAGTGTCAATATGCACATCAGTATTGCGTTTCTCTAACGAGGAAGAAAGGAAACCGTCAGCTTATTGAAATCCCAGTTTGACCTTGCTTGCGCTGAGAGTACCTAAACTTTGTGGAATCCAGAGCTCTACTTTGCAGGAGCCTAAAGGTCAAACCTATTGCTGCAAAAATGGAGCAGAATGCATACTGCTTATCAAGGAGGGAGATATGCACAAATACATTCAGGCAGCCAAAACACAACACTGTTTTGGCCACAGGACATATCCGTGGTCTCTGTAACGATGTTTGCCCCACAAGACCATTGCCTTGACGTCAATGACTCGAATACAGCTGTGGCCCTTTAGCCCCCAACCTCAGGTCTTCCACTCTCCTGCAACCCTGTTAACCAAGGAATTTGTTAGGGCTAAACAAGATGTCTTCACCAGAATACCGCAACGTGAATTCACTCCATATTTAAAATGTTGTTAACAATTGTGCATAGTTTCACAATGAAATGAAGAAAAGACCACGTTTAAGAGCAGTACGTTGTGAGAGATGACTGGAGCTCGCCTGTGAGTGCCTGCAGTGAGTACACAGTCGCTTTGTCGTCGCTGGTTTGAACTGAATTCTCGCTATCAGAGAACGCAAGCAAAACTTCACGTGAAAATATTCAGTTTTCATACGCAGTGTCACCTGCCGCCTTCATCTCTTAAAGCTGATGCCTTCGAGGCGATACAGCTAGCTGGTCTGTGGACAATGAAAAACCCCCAAAACGTTTTGTAATAACGATCTCGCAGAAAGCAAAAGCACCATCTGACAGAGAGAGCACAGCCAGCGCCGTGGGGCACGGGAGGCGCCCAGGGCCCCATCTGGTGCGACTGGCGCTGTCAGCAAGCACCGCGCGCTCGCTCGTGGATTCGTTACGGCTCACGCCTTGTAACCGGTCAATGATGTTAATTACAATGAGACGTTCGCTGCAGAACTTCATAGCTTGTATGGACACATGAATATAGACTTGATTAACTAGCTACAGGCTAAGTGGAAATATTTCTGAAGCTAATCTTTCTGAAAACTATTAACAGAATTTAGTCAAGTAATATTTCCCGTTACTAACAGGCAACAGGGAAACAGATCATGCAGCCGTATCTCTAAGCAGTACATTAGATGAAAGATATAAATATCCTTATCCAGTCTTGCGGTTTGTGTGTGGATATTCACAGTAATAAATCTCTTGTCAAAAAGCTTTTGCATTGTATCTCTCAGCATCTGTACTCCTCCTAAAAACAGTATTATCCTGTACGCCGCTATTTTTTTTCCTTTTTATAGAAGGGTCAAAAGCCAGCTCACACGCTATCGTGCTGATAGGCAACCGCTGCCAACTCCGCTCTCCTGTAAGTAGTGTAACGTTAAGGTGATGACAAGCAGGAGCTCGCGCTCCCCGCACCCTGCCAGCTGTGCCTCTCTGCACCTTCCAATGTCACTTAAAAAAATGGAAGTGGAAAGACTGTAGAAATCATTTTCTGAGCTTCTGCTGGGCAGAAGAAAACCTATCTTTAAAATAATGAACAACCGATAACAGAATATAGAACGCGTCTTGCCGTGACAAGCAGTAAAGGATGACAAGCACTATGGAGAAGAGAAGTAGGCATCAAGCTGTTCCAACTGATAGAGGATCCAGTCGAGTAAGGATTCAGAGGAAAAGCTGTGTGTCCACTTGGATTTCAAGAGGAAATGAACCAACCCAACCTCTCACCCCGGTGGAAAATCCCGACCCTCTTTTCAATGATGAATGAATCATCTACACAGCTACAAGACAGGGAGCACCTGGCTTAGCAGGTGGTCTTCGGGAAAGGATCTAAAGGGTGGGAGGATCTCAAAGCAAACATAAAGGTCTCAGTCCTGGCCATCTTCTCTCCGCCTATCCCTAGAAGTGTTCAAGGCCAGGCTGGACGAGGCTTTGAGCAACCTGGTCTAGTGGGAGGTGTCCCTGCCCATGGCAGGAAGTAGATGATCTTTAAGGTCCCTTCCAACCTAAACCATTCTATGAGTCTATGACAGCAGCAGATGTTGCTTGAGTTGGTCTTACTCTCACACTGGGTCCATTGCATCCCCTGGCAGACACTTACCCACTTTGTTTTGCTAAGTTGCTTCCTGCTGCGACCACGTTCAAGTGTTGTTTAAAGCACTTAAATTCTTTTACAGGCCTGGTTTAGAGTGTGGCAACACAAACCGCTCTCTGTTGACTTCCTTCATTTGAGGGAGTGACAGCTGGAAGGGCGTGGAAAAAACAGGAGCAGAAAAATATAACTGGAAGAGGGAAATTGTAATAACTAAATTACTTTGACCAAGGTTAACACCTAACCCAGAATCGAGCCGCAAGTCAGTTACGCCACAGCACTAAGGAAAAACTCCAGGAAAATAGCAAGAATTATAGTGAAGTGCTTACAACAGGAAACAAGCAAACAAACTTTCCTACTTCCCTTAGCTCCCTAGGAAAATGGAGATGAAAAGGAGACTATACAAAGCGCAGCCACTAAATAGAAATTTGAATGAAGGAGGTGCTGGTCATGGGGAATATATGGAAATATATTGGTCATGGGGAATATGTTGCAAGAAGTGAGTTTTCTTCGTCTAGATTAAAAGAAGGTCTGATAATTGTCCTGAAGCATCTAAAAAGTCACTTCAAGAGGAGTGAAATAAACTATTCTTCATGTCAACTCACAGCATAATTAAAGCCAATAACCTTAAGCTGTAAGAGGCAAGGAACGTACGGGTTTGTGGAATCTCTTCTCTGAATATTATGAAACTGATAGACAAAACCTCCTTGAGGAATGTTGCAGGCTAGTTCGTTCTGCCTTCAAACAAGGTGATAAAATAGGCGACTCCTCAGCCTCTAACTCTAATCTCCCCTCTTTTTCCATATAAACGGAAAAATGGACAGCAGGTGCGGCTTTTTGTAACATGGCCATACCATGAGATAAGTGAGAACAAAATCCAAACTTGCGTCAAAAACGTTACAAGCGCAAATTCAAACATTCAAATGTTAGCAAGTATTCAGATTCCTGCGCTGTCTTAAATTATCCCGTGATATGACCAATCAAAATTCTTTTGATTACATTCATGCTTGGTATTATTTCAAAACACCCTGCCTCATGCCCTGAAGAGTGACTGTTGCTTTCTTACATTATGTGCAACCTCGTGCCCTTCCACAAGAAATGCGTTTAGTTCAAATCCTGCTCTGCATACAAAGCTGTTCGTTTCCGAACAGGCGCTTTTCTAGCATTCCTTCCCCTGTCTCCTACTGCTTCCCACATATCTATGAATTCTTGAAAAAACAAAATCCTCCTAAGCTTAAATGAAGTAATCTCGCACAGAACTTAAATGCAGAATTTCAAACCTATCCACTAATTACGACTGCTCAACTTAAAATACATCAAGCCTCATACTCCACAGCCTGGTTTTTGCCTTTGACACCGAGACATTATATTTTCAAAACCTTATTTCACATCACAGACAGTTGAACCCAGTCAAAACTTCTGCATACCAAGGACTCCAGTGGCTCATGTTGGCTATTCAAATAATATAAAACACACAAGCAGTAGTGTCTTGTAGAACATTTGGCTAAAATAATTCACTGGCAACAGACAAGAACCCTCTGCTAAAATCTGTGACAAAATCCTAAGGAGAATTCATGGGGTTTTTTTTCCCCAAGAAAAAAAAATATTTACTCTTCACACTATCCCTACCTCCTCCATGTCCTTCCCACCAAATGGAAATAACAAATGAGGAAAGCTTCATTAAGCCTGAGAGTTGCTACGGTCTACTGTCTACATGACAACAAAACAGTAATTTAACAGGGAGCCTAATACATAAAAAACAAATAAACAAAAAAATCCTTGAGCATTCAGAAGATGTAACACACATCAGTAAACCATGTGAAACACTCAGGAATACAAACAAGAGCTTGGCTTGGTGTAGTCAACCGACTTCTGTTCCAATTTAAATATTTTGGTTAGAGGTCTGATTTTCTGTTGAAGTCGGTGTAATCCCTGCTGGAAAAGCAGTTTGCTTGTTCTCCTCTCCTTATGCTCAGACAAATGAGCCGTGCCAGCAGAAAGTACCATATATTATCATGCTGCTGGCTAAGATCAGCCAAGAGGTGGTGCTGTACAGTTTCTGCGTCTGAAGAAGTCTAAAAGCAAAAACCTACATTTGGAAAACAAATCTGTAAGATTATAAGTGACAATTTTTCAGCAGGTAAAAAAGGCAGTCTGTGAGTTTCAAATATCCTACTATTAATATAATGTTCTCATTTAAAATCTGTTAAATACACATCCCGGAGTATTTTTATTTAGGGTTTGTAGATCTGCTGTCAAATCCCAATGAATAAAAACAATCTAAATCACACTGAAGCGCGCTCAATGAGACCATTTTTTCTTGATTTTCTTTTTCTTCTCTCTTCCAGACTTCTCTGTGCTAGAAGTTGGCATCGTCAATGAGCCAATTACTCACTGATTCAAGGTGAGCGTGTTTTCAAGCGCCAGTTCTGTCCAAACTCAGAAATTCTGCAGCTTAGAAGCACTAAGCCTCAGGCCAACTGCAGACTCAGACAACACTGTTTGTGCATGCACAGGTGTTATCTTTGAAAATGAATTAACCAGCCTAAGCCAACTGGGAACGAACAAACTTAAAAGTCAAAAAAAAGTTTCTCACAGTAGAGTGTATCTATTCCATAAACTATAGAAAGAAAGTGCTCCCCCGCCTTCAGTGATTTTGCTGTAGTTTTTACCATGGTAAAGCAACAACTGATTCTCCTTCCACCACGGGCCGACACAGTTGTGTATTTTGATAGATAACTTTACACATCTCACTTACCATGTCCATAACTGCTCAAACAGGAGAACGAGAAACCTCGTCAGTCACTTGGAAACACTCATCTTTAAAGAAAAGCTGCTCATCACCCACAAGGTCCATAACCTTCCACCCAACGCAGTCATTCGCCTTCTCAACCCCACCAGGGGAAAGCTGCCCCTACTGCTTTATGGATGCAAAACTAATGACTTTGAAACTTAGAATTCAATCGCAGCCTCTGTTAAAAATCAAGGCACTTCTTAACAGGCAAGGATGATGCAGCCCGTATACAATGCAGCCCCATATACAATGTTCCATTGTATATTTTTTATTTTGGCACCAAAATCCTTTTTTCAGTTTCCAGTTTTCAGTTCCATTTGCAGTAAACCTTACCACCTCTAAAAGAAAAGAAAAAAGAAAAAAACCCAATTTTTTTTTTATGATCCTTTTTCCTTAAAATCTCTGCGACTCCTTCAGGTGGAGAAGCATTACTTGGGTGATGTTTCAGCTGTACTTTTTAAATAGTCATTCTGAAATGTTAGCAAATACATTTATTCTTCTACTATCCCATTCTTTGACATTATAAGCTTATAGACAGGTACTCATATACAGCCTCCCATACAGAGGAAGCGTCACACAAGGCTGGAATATCCCTGCCAGACAGACATGGTCCTAAGCACCCCTAAAAGTTTACGACTTTTACATGAGGCACATGCTAACATCTCCCCAGCCTTGTAAATTTTTCCTGTCTCTGTCAAAGCCTCTGCTAATTACATTTTTTCCCCCCCATCCTTTCTTTAACAAGGAGAATAATAACCCAGCTTTCTATTTAACCAGCCTTCTATAGAAAATAGTTACAGATTTTCTCAACCTTCCATTTTCTTCAGTAGATCACCACGGTTCCTGCAAGTTTTACACAGGCCATGTTTTTTTTCCCATCTTTTATTTCTTATTATTATCTCCACATTTCCTCCAGCTTTTTTATATCTTCCTCCAAAAGGAGTCACCCACTCTGAGGCTGGTGAGGAACTGGCACAGGTTGCCCAGGGAAGCTGTGGCTGCCCCATCCCTGGAGGTGTTCAAGGCCAGGTTGGATGAGAACTTGAGCAACCTGGTCTAGTGGGAGGTGTCCCTGCCCATGGCAGGGGGGTGGAACTGGGTAATCTTTAAGGTCCCTTCCAACCTAAACCATGCTGTGATTCTGTGGTTTCAACTGAGCTTTAGCAAGGCTTGTTCACGCTGCTGAGCATAGCAATGAGGGCTCTGACATGCAAGAAACCTCAGGAAAACAAAATTTGGAAAAACACTATGAAAAATTAACTGTCCATGTAAGCAGCTGTGAGAGAAGAGCAGTTTCAATTAGGACGATATCATCACGTTGCTGATGAATTAACTGAATGGGCTTCATCCTTTTTGCGAGTGTGGGTAGTTATGGTTAATCCAGAACAAGTAATGCCGATGTTTTTATACTGCACGCACTGCATATACGCAGGCAGTGATTTATTGTCAGCAAAGAAGGAAGTGGATGGCATGACAATAGCTTATTAGAAAACCTGTGTTTTAAACAATTTCGTACTGCTACAATACAAAGACCGATGTAAAAACAACACAAGAAATGTGTGGTCATCACTAAAAAAAAAGATTTGGGAAACTTCAGAACATCATAATGCAGCATCTGTGTTAAGCACAAACTTTTTGTTACTATTTGCATTTCATTCATTTGATAGAAAAAACTTTAAAGTCTCTCTCAATATCTCTACACACACACATTCTCTAAGTCCACAATAATGCAAGTACATCTTAAAAAAGATGGCTTCTAAACAGCTATTTTTAAAGTTATTTTTCTGTGCTTCCACTCATGCAGCGCCCTAATTCACATCAGAACTTGCCTTCAACATAAATGACCTGACAGAAGCTGGTTAGATAATATGACAATCAGGTAATAAAATAAAAAAATAAAAGGAGGATTCAAACAGACATGAACATAATGTACATGCATTATAGAGCCTTAAACTCCCATTTATATTCTCATTCAGAAACAAAGTGGCCTCAATTCTCTCTAGCTTAATTGCTTTCATCTTGACGAAAATCATTGATAGGGTGATTTAAATCACGCAGCTTTTGCCTGGACATTTCAGTTATTACAAAAAAAAGTACTGCAAGACTTCCAGACTAGGCAGAATAACATGCCCATTTTCCATCTCCTTCACAAATAACAAATTCTAATTCATAGATTCACAGTAATTTCGGTAAAAGATGAGCGTTTTGATGAGAAGCTTAATTAGCTAGGGGCTGAAGGACAGGGATGCGAGGACAGGCAGAAGAGTAACTACACTAATTACCTGGAGACAGTTTTAAGCAAAAGCGAGAGGACGTGTGTTGTATCCACTGTGAATTGCCCCAAGCAACCAAACTCACGGAGTTTTATTAGCATTGTTGCTGTCTGAGTGTTCAGCCCAGCTTGTTGAGGTGCTTCAAAGGGTTAGTAGCCAAAAGCAGCAGGGACACCCCCTACCAAAGCAGGTTTGGGTAATGAAGATGGTAAAGTCAGATGACAGCTGAGTTCTTCAGGTGGCTTGAGGAGAACCTGAGCCACGTGGGAGAGGTGTGATGCGGTATTCAAGGTCTTCCGGACCAAGCAGCTGAAAGGCGACTTTGGATAAGTGAAAGAAGTTTTACTGACTTAAAAGCTATTTTATTTTTTGCCATTTTTTTTTACAAACTATGGCTATGTTGTGATTTCATCCATGTTTTTGTATTCCCACTGAATTTTTTTCTGTAATTATTGACACTACTCAAACATTGTCTCTACTAGCAGCAACAAAGCTGTGAAATCCATTACTGGGCACATGCCATATAAGAAAAAAAAGCTTACTTGAGTTCAGGTTGCAATGGATGTTTCATCAGTATTACACTAGTTAGCTTTTTATTCTCCAGACAGTACTACTGATTATTAGATAATACCATCGCTCAGAACATCACTAAGCGATTCTAGTAACACTGCCAGTGTTCGCTTGGCCAACTCGTTCACAAAGATCACTGGAAAAATACATTCTTTATCACTCACAGATTATCATGGCTACTAGTACCTGTTTTTTCTTTGAAGGCAACTTCTTTTCAGTACCCAGCACAGTACATCTTCAAACATATACAAAATACCGGCTATTAATTGCAGTCATCAATTATTAAATTCAGTCAGATTTGTTTAATAAAAAATACGCACGACAGCAAATGCACTCATATAATTACTTGACAATATGCATGGACCAAACCTGTTCAAGCTCATTCTGTTTTTACTGTCTTGATTACAGTAGTCACTTTGATCCACCTCTATAACCTGATGTTGTTAATGAGTTCCCTTCTAAGGCACTTGTGTAATGCGCTTGATATTTTCATTCCTGCAATTTTGTCAGTGACTCTGAATACTTTTCAGCTGTATTAGCTGACTGTTTCATGCAAGCTTTTATTTTCCTATGTTCATAAATCATTATTTTTTTTTAGTTTTTTGAAGAAAACACATTATTTCTTCTCTTTTCTGTTTGCACATGCATGCAAACTCGTATCACAGATTAAGTCACCCCTGGTTCCTCTTTGTTATTGAGAGCAGCAGCAGCAGCAGCAAGGTTTCCTGGTGAGCAGATCTGAACTGCTGCACAGAAGCCAAACTTTCAAAGGAGATTAGGTCTGGGAGGAAATGTAAAGGTGCCAGGAGTTTTATGCCTCAGTTTAGTTGGCAACAATTAAAATTAAAAGATAGAATAGCACAGAACTGGAAGCAGTTTTCTGAAAACCTGACATCAGACACACAAAAAAATAATTTTTTTTTTCCTAGATTTTTAGCAAGTTTTTCAGCTAAATAGATGACAACAAAGGTAAACGTAACTTTAAAAGATTTTTTTTTTGGTCTAATTAAGTATCTTTTCTCCTCTCAGTTGTTTTGGCCCCACTATTATACAATTTCCAACTGCTCACAGCCTGAAAAGAGATGTGGACTAGGAGGATGAACAACAGAATCTGAATTCTTAATGAAAACTTTCATATTATGATTAGTTATTACAAAGTTTTTTTGTGGGGGGTTTTTGTGGGGGGGGTTGGGGTTTTTTTTATGAAGAAGATTCTTTTCCAGGTCACCTTTAAAACTTTCTAGAAGTTACTGCGACTTCCATGTATCTTACAGCTCTTTGAAACCGCTTTGTGACAAGAAAAGGAACTTAGCTCTTTTAATAATGGCATGTTATTAAAATACTAATGATTTTGCTGTTTAAAAGTGAGCTTTAACGATTATTACACTCGTCTTTGATCAGCAGAAAATGGTGACTAATCTGAGAGGAAAAAGAAAAAGTTTTAAGACTCCGAAATCTCTCCCAAGCCTTGTGGCTGCTATAAAAGCTCAGAGACAAGAGAGTAAAAAGAGAATAAAAAAGGCAGCAGACAGTAAGTGTAGATGTTTTATTTTTATCTTGAAAGACTCCCCTGTCTAAATAACAATGAAGCAAATAAAGAAAAATATATACTGGTTTGACCTTCCCCGCCTTTTCCATTCCTGCTCTCTTCCTCCCCTGTAAGAAACTTGATCTCCTCATTGATAACAAATTCCTCGACTTTCCCTTTTCCTCGTTGGAGAAATCACTCAAAATCCAATTGCCATTTATCGCACCGTCAGGGCATTCTGCCAGGTCGGGCCAAAGACTTTTTCTTTCTCTCTGCCTTCCCGAGCCAGCCCTTGGGCATCACGCTGTCTCCGGCTACTGTCGAACAACAGGAGAAGGAAAAGGCCGTGCCCGGACAGCGGGAGAAACAATTCCAATCAAAGCACTTCTAATAAATAAGAAAGGGAAAAAAAAAAAAAAAAAGGCAAAAAAGCAGGGGGTTAAAATAAAGATACTTTTAATACTCTGATTAAAGGTCCAAAATCTTGAAGCGCACAGCCCAGTGTGCTGCCACACACCACAGTGTGTGTCTCCTCCTCTTCCTCGACAGTCCCAGAGCAGCCGAATGCAGAGGGGGATCCGCCGGAACACCGAAATGCCTCCTGGTGACGCCCAGGACCCCGTTTTATTCTGCAAGTGTGTTTTGTTCCCCATCCATTTACCTTACATCAGGCTTAACTCAAGGCAAAGAAAAGGCAAATGCAAACGCTCTTCATGATGTCTAATGGATAGTGAGTTTATGATTTGGGGTTTTTTGAAAGGTATAGGTACACAAAAGAAGAAAAATTAAATTAACTTCCAGTAAAGTTGATTCGGAAAGGTGTCTCCACTTCTTCACCAGCTGACTTGCTCTTTTCTGGCTATCACAGGTTTTGTAATAGAGGATTTCAGGGTTGGCCTCAGGGTTGGCCTCAGGCTCTGTCTAATCAGACGCTCCATCAAAGACTTTACCCATACAAAAGTTTCTCTTAGCTTCTATCTAACATCCCACCAAGCAGGGTACTGGCTTGGAAGTCTTCCCATGCCACCAAGTAGGTTGATTTGTCAGCCCATAACGCCTCTTGTCTTCACAGAAGGAAAAAAAAAAAAAAAAAAAAAAAAAAAAAAAAAATCTCTTTGCCCTTTAAAGGGTTGTTTTCCATCTTCTGGGATGGCTTTTCCATACCCCAGGAACTATCTCCTGTGCATAGCTCTATATCAAGAAAAACTTTTGATTCAGTGATGTGTAAAATCTTTCCCATTCCCTCGCGTTTCAGTGGGAACTGCTCGGCGGACCTTACATTACATTTCGATCTGTCCAATAAAGGCAAAGATCCCAGCAGGATAATCACACACGGCTTGAGCAAGGAGACACGTAACAGCCGCTACAGCGCTCCAGAGATTAACAGGGTTCACATGACCAACCTCCAACTTCTTCCTCTTACGCCTACCCGAGTTATTCCAGAAGTAGAATAAATTTACAAGTAAAAAGAAAAACTTTAAAAGGCAGAAACAGCCATTTCTTATGATTTTTCTAGGTCTTTTCTCAAACACGGTATTTTAAAGATCCTGCTCAACTCTGTCCTTATACAGAAAGTTGCATTTCAAAGTGTCATCTTACCCTTTGCTTTCGCAGATTTTCTGAAAATTTAGACTGAGGCAAATTTCCCTACTGTGTTTCAAAACCATATTTATGTATTATTATTGTTGTTGTTGTTATTGTTATTATTGTTATATTGTTATTGTTGTTATTATTATACTGTGGATTTACTTGTAGCCACAGAAAAATCTTTGCTTAGAACCCTTAGAATCAAAGAGGCAGTAAATAGAATAATATTGTTATTTTTTTCCTTAGAACACATTCCTCAGATGAGGAAGGGGAAAATTTAAGCTATTAATTCTCCCCTTGTTTCCTTGTTCACCTTCGTGGATCAGAAAGGTATCAATGTGGTGCTGAGGGACGTGGTTTAGGGGTGGTTTTGGCAGTGTCAGGTTTATGGTTGGCCTCTTAAAGGCTCCTTCCAACCTAGACAATTCTATGATTCTGTGAACTGATCGCTATTACAGACTTAAAAGGCAATAGAATATTTATTTCTTTTTTGCTGTTGCGTGGTTGGTCTCTTTTTTGCCCTGAGTTACTAACATTACCAAGCAATGGTATGTAACACCACAACACACTGAGAGATGTCATTCCTTTAACATCATCATATCGCAATCTGTAGGCATTACAAATGTGCTGTGAAAGAAATAAGCAGAGCTTGTGTGTTGGGGTTTTTTTTTTACTTCTACAACATAGCAGACGGAAAAGCCGATTAAAAGATTTATTCAAATATTTACATGACACACACTGTTGCAGTATTAAAGTGTGAGCTTGCTCCTTTTACAAATCTCTTTAGCAGGAAGTCTTTTCTCCCCTTTGTTACTATTACAACTTTTAAATGGTAGTTACAAGCTCCCATTTCAATGACTTCAGCTTCTAATTGGGCATCCTCTCCAATTCTCTCCCTCCTCCTCTTCTCCCCCTCCGGTACGCCTTGCCTTTACAGTGACTGATGTGGGAGGCGTCTCACCCATCTCCTCATTCCCAGGACTCCGCTACACTCGGCTCCGCGCATCCTCCCACACGCCAGCTTCGCTCTGCGCATCCCCTTTGTACTCTCACCCCACGCGCCCTCTCTCTACACAGCTCCTTGCCTTAGGAACAGTTTTGTAAGGGGGCGCTAGATCAATACCCTCTGCATTTCCAACGCTCTCCTTAAAATTGATCTTCTTCCACAAGCCCGTGACGTGCAGTAGAAAACTGCGACTGGCATCCCAAATAGCATCAGAGCCATCGTGACAAGTCACGCATTTCTGGAACCAGGGGTAACCCTGAGCCAGATAATAGCAGGTAATAATAGCCAGATAGTAATAGCAGATAACAGCCCTATCTGCTATTCCTGCCTTTCCCCATTTCCTGGCATTCCCAAAGAAACTGGAAAATGGGTTCAAGNTGTATGTATGTATATATGTATGTAAAAGATATACGTAAAATAAAATATATATGTGTTTTATGTATATATATAAAATTACTCCATGTATGGTAGATGTCTAAGCAGTACGATCAGGACTGAACATTCCAAGTGCTCCTGTTGGGAGGGAACTGCAGTATCTCCCTGCTCCAATGACTTTTTCTTTTGTAGAATGTAGTTATACATTCTCTGTTGCCCCCATCATGCAGAGGAAGGCAACAGTTTACTTTGAATGCTGGAGGTAATCGAGTGTACATATTTACAGTATAAATATGCAGATGTACACCGTTAGCGGCGCATTCTACAATATTGATTCTTAATATTCCGGAATGCATCCGAATATCAGGTAATTTAAACAACAGGTATTTTATGTTCCCTATTAAATACAAGGAGTACTGAGAGATAAAAATAAAATAAAATAAAATACCTTCTCTGTAGACATGCAGCTGGTCAGTGGCAGAGCTGGGAGAGAACCTAAATCTGATCTATTCTTTTCTGAGTTTTAAATGCATTACCTTCCCTATCATCTATGTACAATGATCAAAGTCTCACAAATATGCACGATTGCCAAACTAGCTGGAACTCTTTAAAAAGTCATCGCCCACGAGTACAACAGACCTACACTCAAGACCTTAGCTAGAGATAAAATCATTCTAACTCAGCCCGTATTTGTTTCATGTGACAGTCATCAGCACCATCATCAATTCTACACCGATTTCAAGGACCAGTAAAGGCAACAGCTTCTGTTTCTTGACCACGGAAGAAAAGAAGTCCCATATTAAAATTTATCAAAACTGTGAACTGCAGACATATGGAGCCAAACATCTTACTTCAAAAGCATTTGAGAGGTTATTATTCCAAAACAATTTCTTCTCCCTCTCTGTTTCTGATCGCTGCTTTATTTCCTACTAGCATCGTTCTAGCTTTTTCTTCCATACATGTTTCCCTGACGGGTCTGGACTCCGAAGTACCCACAGGGATCAGTGGAGACACAGCCCTTCCTTCTGGGAATGGCTTCCCTAACACAGGTCCGATACTTACACTGTGCTACACTTAACTGAAAATTAGTTGATATAACAGATGAGTATTAGTACTGCAAAACCTCTAACTGGGTGAATTATGAGTTCATTGTTTGGGGGGGATGGAATTTTTCAGACATGCATTCATTAGACATAGTCTGGAATAACCAAAAAATTAAACACAGTTCAGATTGATAAAGGTGCTGAAATCCTAAACCAAAGTAACATGCTTAGATTAGAAACAACAAACACGCTTGTTCAAGGGGTTCTTGAACAGCAGAATCTTTCTTCTCTCAATTTTAAGTTTAGTTTTAGAAGAATAACAAAAGTTCTTTCATTCACTGTATGATATGAAATACGCTTAGTAGCTCCAGTTCCATTGTAAACTCACAGGAGAACTTATAAAACCATCATCACTAAACATCTAACAAAACTCGCAGGCACAGAGATGTAAAATTACTCATACTCAGAAAATATTCGTGAGTGCAGCAAGGGGAACCGTTCAGAATTAAGAAATTTTCCACCAGTGCCCTAGTCGTTCTATTGATAAATGCAGAATTTCTGGTTCACCAAACAACTAAATGTACAACAGCCCAGACGTGAACACGTAAGAACAGCAGGGCTCGACCGTGGGCTACCTCGGGACGTTTATCACAGGCCTAAAGGCTTGTGATCAGGCTCGGAATTCCTCAGCACAGGAAATGGTCTCCGCACCTTCGGCTCGAAGAAGGATGCTGGGGCCAATGAACGTACCATGCATGTTACAAGACCAAATACCTTACAATGTAATTACATTTAATAGCTGAGGACGTAATTCTTACAGCAGATAAAACCTCCCAAACAGCCTGGACTTCATATTTAAGTTTAAAAAAACAAAACCCAAAACGTGGTTTATAATCATATGTTTACACTGTACATACGTAACTGCCTTAAGAAGCTATTGTATGCACACTTTTACACAACTCATTCGGTGCTCGACTTGCAACAATTTATTTTTAAATGGATGTTTTTCTGATTCTTTAAATAATGTGAAACCAGCAACATACTTAGACAGCAATACCATGCTAATACTTGGCCTTAGAAATACGTCTCAACTAGTATTAGCATGAAAGAGTCAAAAAGAAAGCAAAAAAGACCCCCTCCAAAAAAGGAAGAAAACATTTTTAAGCAGCCAGGATGTTTCATATCTGTTTGCACTCTGCACCAAAATCCCAGGCACACACAAGCAGAACTGATCTATAAGGTGGGGCTTTTCAGTTAAAATGTATGTTAGATATCCTATTAACAGAACAATGCATGTCAGACAATTAATAAAATTGCCAATAAACCCAGTAAAGAACTAACTGATGAAATGCAAAACATGCATTCCGAGAAAAATTTCTACTGTGTGTTTCCATCATGAAATAAATTGGTATTGCTACGAAGAATCACACTCTGAAATACCACAAGTACTTCTGGTTTCTCCTGCAGGCCAGCATTTGTATCTGCACTAAAATAGACACTAGTACTCTCCTATATGGCACTGAAAAAGGCAACTATCTGAATAAGAATGGTTTGTAGCTAGCAGATAACAAACAAAGGAAAACCAGTCTCTCTTTTTTCCGTTCCACCCCTCCTCACAGAATCAAAGGGCTGGATAAAATCCTTGCATCCCCGACAGGTAAGATTAGCTAATGACAAGCTTTGGATTCCCCTAGTAAATCCAGCAAAGAATAAACAAGCAAATGTATAAAGAAAAGGCTGCTGTTGGCAAATTTGAAAGCTTAAAGTTCTTTCAGATCAGAACTTGCAGAAAAATCAATTTATATATGAAATTTTATTGTTCTTTTAAAACCGCTCTGCAGTCAGATCAAGTCAAGCTTACCATCTGCTGCAGAGAGAAATGCAGCTATATTCAAGAATTACATTATAAAACTTCTTTGTAAACTTTACATGCAAGCTGTTCTTGTCAGAATTAAAGTCATTGTGATAACGCATCTTAATATTCAATCAGGCTTTAAATAGAGTGACAAAAGTCCACATATGGATGACAAGCTGTTCTACAGTAAATATTTTTGTATTTATTGAGAAGGGGCTTATGGCAGTTTAGGACGTATTCCACCAGGCATTTCAATCTCAACCGCTTACAGACTAATAAAATCAAGATAAAATCCCTGTTCTAAAATGCTCACCAAAATTCAGTTTTTCAATTAACTCGATATTTAGTTATGCTGTTACTTCATGAAAACTTTTCCTGGCTGGTGACTGTTGTAGAATGTAAGACTTTTAGTACCCTGTATTTTAAGCTAGGCTTTATTCCCAAGTGATGCTGAATGTATCTATGGAAGAGAAAAAGCAAATACAATGCAATTTTAGCGTTAGAGCTGACCCTCTAAAGCAGAGTAAAAATTCTTCCACTTTTTTATGCAATTAAACTTTTTAAAGCCATGTCCAATATTCCTGCAACTGAGGGGATGCAGTATAAAAAATCCTTAAAAGTTTGTTTTCCACACGCTCTAGTTAGAAACGCCATAAATAAAATATTATCACAAGTAGGGATAAAATTGTTTTTTCATTTCCAATTCCATTTCAGAGAAGGCTCACGTTGCAATTAATATAGTTAACTAGTTGCTACAAGTTCACTACACGTTACTTTTTTGTTATAGCCATTATGCAAATAACTCAATAGAGCAGCAAAAATTAGTTTTCAAAACACCTGAGTGAAGCAGATATACTATATGCAGTCACAAACAAGCACACATCATGGAAAATAAACATTTCCTAATGCAGATAAATAGTCTTACCCTGATGTTGGGTCAACAGCTATGGCCTTAGGGTTATTAAGATCCAGCTCGATGAGGGTGATGCACACTGATCCGTTCTGGCTGCAAACGAAGATCCTGTCACTGACGTGATCCACAAAGTAAAAATTGCCGGTGATCCAGTCGATTGCTATTTGCTGTACATCTGCCAAAAAAAAGGAAAGCAAAAAAGCTCAGAAGTGCAACTGTAATACAAATAACGGAACTGCTCGCTGCTTCACCGAGCAGATGCTCTACTCCGTTAAAGAACTCTAGCTGCTTTTACATGGATTATATGGTATATAATAAGGAATCCAAGTCTCAACACATAAATATTAGTTGGAGAGAATTAGTTGGAGAGAAATTTTTCCTTTTTAAGTAGAAAAGTCTGATTGCAGCTTCGAGGGCATGAAAGATACACACTCGTTTGTAGTTCTCATGAATATTTTAAAGGTTGTCATTGTGAATTTTTTAACGATATACAGCCAGAAGCAACACCACTGAAGGATGGTGCATCTGTGAAACCGGGGTCCGAAACGTTGGCGGCAGCAGGTCGCAGCGGGAAGGCGGCCTCTGAAGCCACTCCAGTTCTGAAGTTCGTGTTCTAGGACGTCTCTCACACCGCGGGGATGCCACACTGATAAAGCTGATGTGAATTTATTAGTCATGTTTAAAGGGGACTAAAACCAGATCATAAATACTTCACTGAAATTCAAAAAACCTGTGTGCAAATACACATGTCTAAAACCACTCTATGTAGAACAGAATCATAGAATCGTAGAATCACGTGGGTTGGAAGAGACCTTCAAGATCATTGAGTCCAACCATAACCTACACTACCAAAAACACCACTAAACCATGTCCCTCAGCACCACGTCCACCCATCTTTTAAATACCTCCAGGGACGGCGATTCCACCCCCTCCCTGGGCAGCCTGTTCCAATGCCTGATAACCCTTTTGGTAAAGAGGTTTTTCCTAATATCCAACCTAAACCTCCCCTGGCACAACTTGAGGCCATTTCCTCTTGTTCTGTCACTTCTTACTTGGGAGAGGAGACTGACCCCCACCTGGCTACAACCTCCTTTCAAGTAGTTGTAGAGAGTGATAAGGTCTCCCCTCAACCTTCTCTTCTCCAGGCTGAACAATCCCAACTCTCTCAGCCGCTCCTCAGGAGACTTGTTCTCCAGACCCCTCACCAGCTCCGTTGCCCTTCTCTGGACGTGCTCCAGCACCTCAATGTCTCTCCGATACTGCAGTGCCCAAAACTGGACACAGTAATGTGTTCATTTCACCAGTAATGTAACAGCAGACACGCGTGTGCATGTATTCAATGTCATTTAAATAACTTTTTTTGTAGTTCTGAGAAATCCGGGTGCTGCCAGATTTCTGGTTCACCTGCCATAACAAGTAGCATTAAAGTACATCTGCGTGACACTTATATAGAAACTTTTCTTAATAATGACACGTGGAGCTTTCCTTCTCGGGATGCTAAGGTAGCTCCACAACTACCAACCACAACGGTTTTAAAGCAGCCAGTTCTTTTTCTTGTAGGACCCTGGAACCACTTTAAACCCTGCATTTGTCTTATAAGTCAGCCTACCTGTCCCTACAGTCTTACTGTTACAGCAAGCAAAAGTATGAAGAAGCGCAAAGAACATAACTATCAATTTCATTTAACTAAGATTTCTTTACATCCTATTCTTGTTGACAGTGCTGTATTGACAGCAACCTGTAAAATAGAATTAGTTACTCTTAAATTAAGAATAACTCAATTACTGTAAAATATTTCCTGGCAAATGTTTTCAATGATAAATAATGATTTTTTTTAATATTTAAACATAGATATCTATTAAATTACAGTGGTTTCAAAATACCACTAACATAAGTTGCAACTCTTTCATGATGAGAGAAGCCAGAGGTGATAAAATAACATTTCACATAGTAGCTTTTTTTTGGTTACTTTCAGTTTTCTGTATTTCTATCAACCTTCAGAAGCTGAATTTTTAGGGGTTTTTCCTACACTCCAGCCAGAATCTCTTGCTAGGCACATGATGCACTGGAGACCATAAAGTAAACGTGATTCAGAAAACAATTGTAGTCATTAAGATTATGACCATAACTGAGGGTTTTTAAGTCACACATTTGCTAAATACTTAAAACAGATATGGAGACTCCTGTGTTGTCCTTCAAAGTGCAGGTAACAAACGAGATTTACTCAGTAAAGTGCCAGGAATAGCTACCAGCTGTATTCCATCTCAGCCATCCCATCACACAGTTCACTGCTGTCTCTTCTATCTCGGATTTCTCCCCTTCTGCTACTCATTTTCCTTTTAATTCCAAGCGAGTATTACACCTCTTCCCTTCTGATAGCTCATATTACCAAGATATGCTGAGCCAGAAGAAAGAAATGCTCCATTTAGTCCAGCATCCTACCTCCGGAGGAGGCCAATGTCAGGTGCCCTATGAGGCATATTAGTGCCATGTGAGCACCAATAGATTTTAGACAATAGGGAGCAAAAGGATTTTTTTTTTTTTTTCTTGTCCAAACAAAATATATGACATGCTTGTAAAAACGTCAGAAAAACTCTGTCTCTCTGGAAATCGGTAATATTTTAATCATTTTCCATGTGTCTGCTTTCCATTTTCAGAAGTTGAATTCCTGGAATTAAGGGTTTATGGCTCACTGATTCCAGGAGACTGTTGAAAATTGAACACAGGCTTCCATGTAAGAGAAGCATTTCTGAAAATCTTATTTATAAAGAATGAAAGGGATTCAATTTTAAACATTTGTAGAAATGAAACTAGTAATTAAATTCCTGCAGTGAGAGCTCTGGAAGATTGCCATACATCGGGAAAAGGAACAAGCTTAAGTAGCAGCCCACTGGAGGAGGGTACTCTGTTCTTCTTAACCTGTGGGAAAAGTACCGATTTTTAAATAAATGGGACATATACCTGAAAGGCATGACACACACAGGTTATGAGATCTGCGAACATAACGATGCTCACAGTTATAAAATGTTGGCTATGTTTACTCCTTAGTTGTTCATTACCATGGCACAAGAAATGGCACTAAAAAGGTATTTTATATGGAAAGCAAGAATAATTAATTGAAGGTTGTATTAGGAATAACCATTTGCATCAAACAACTAAAACTGAGGTAGCTGAGCAAGCCAGAAGTGCGACATCCAGCAGCAATGTCACACTTTTGACACAGCCGTTGTGTCAAAGACTCCAAAAAGCTTGGGTAGCTCTTAACACCTATTTACCCGATTTCCCTTCCCCGGCAGGTTGGTTTTGGGAAGGGCATGGACATACCAGCAGCACGGGCTATTTGCAAGAGGTAACCTCGTTACAGCCGCCTTCCTGGTGGAGCTGATCCTTACAAAGCATTCCGTGCTTAAAGACTTAACAAGCTTCCAGAAACAGAGGCGCCTCAATTCCCATTTTTCTTCAGAATTCTACTGGATGAAATGGAGGAGAGCGTTCCCACTACGCAAGGAGCGCCTCTCCCAAAACCAGCCCTTCTGGGGCAGCCCACCACTGCAACCCAGCGATCAACCTCAACCTTCCACGCACCGTCACGTCTGCGTTTCACAGCTACAAACACGGTGCGTATTGTAGACACCATTGATGTATTTGGGGTTTTTTCTTCTTCGTACTGCGCAGCCTGCACTGCATTGGACACATCCAATTTCCCACAAGAGAAGAAGTTTATAAAGACGCGTCCGAGTCCACTCCCCCATAAAATTCCATTCTAGGTGCAAATTCCACTTAGCTAGGAGATAACCATTCTTACGAATCAAACTTTGAATCCCTGTGGTTTCGCCAGCCGCTCTGCATTAAGCTGCTTTGAAGGGCTCTCCAGTCACCACATGAGTTGAACGCACTCTATACCATAGAGATAAGGTTTTGGTTGCACGGGGGAGTTTGAAAACATACATTCTTGTACTCAAGAAGTTACTGAATTCATTTCATGCCCATTTCTGGATTCATATATTAAAACCCAATGCGTACAGATGTCTAGTCCGCTCACATCTTTAAAGTAATTAATCTGTTTTTCTTTCATTCACGCAGTTTCTGAAGTCTCTAAGAAGAAATGCCTCCCCCCGGAAACACACATATTTATTCTGAGCGATCTTGTAGATATTTTCAAGCGTTTTCCCTATTTTAGTAACAGTTTCCTTGGAGCATTTCTGCCAAATGTGACCATCCTTCCTTTATTACTTTCTAAAAACTAGGATTTCCTCTTAAGGACTTCATAAGGAATAGTTAAGACAATATATAGTCTAAATTCCACTCTAGTTAACGACATTATGTGGACCACAGGCACTAGCAAAAGTGTGGCTAGAAGTGTACTTTTTCTATTTTTTTAAACATACAAATATTATTATACATATCTTTAGA
The DNA here is from genome assembly GCA_013398295.1 of Chionis minor. NCBI lineage: Eukaryota > Metazoa > Chordata > Aves > Charadriiformes > Chionidae > Chionis > Chionis minor. The sequence goes on along the minus strand of VZSF01002154.1, from coordinate 369,105 downwards.
GATGATTGCAATTTTATATGAGGATGGCTAAATCTTCAAAGGGTACTGGAAATACATGTCTTGTGGCCAAAATATAGTTTATAAAAATCAGAGCCGTATTGAATGACCGGCTTCTTTCACTTTAATTTTCAAACATGTATCTTGTACTGTTTTACTGCATATATAATACTGCATTACTACAGTTATTTCAATGTCATATCAAGACTTGCACAAGAAGACTTCCGTTAACAGAAGGAGGGAAAAGCAGCACCATATTCCTGTATTTATGCTACTGTTGTAATCGAGGATTCAGCACACACGCTGCCTATTAAAATCAACATTATGTTAACAGACTTCATTTTCTCCAGATGTTGAGGAAAGCCTAGGAACAGAAAAATTAGCACGCTTTCTGCATTTATGCACTTCAGCAAAAGCGTCCCTTGTTTTTAACGTGAGAAATAATCTAAGCAAACTACTGGGAGGAACTCAGGGTAGTTGGGAGTCGGAGTCTGTTTTAGAAACTTTGGAGTGAACTGGGGACTGATTTTGGAGGAAATAGAATTAAAATTACAAATTCTCAGCGCGCTCTCCATATGGTTCTGGTTAATAATGAAAGAGAGAGACAGTCCTACTGCTTTACATACTTAAAATTTTCCTTGCTCTGAACTTGGCTGCAATGAGGACTGCCTAGAGGAACTTGGAAATCTACTCAAGGCTCAAGGTGCAACAATTTCATTGACAGTTAGCATGGAACTTTCATTCTTTCTCTTTGGGCATGGTTTTGGATTTTNTAATGTATGTATTTGAAAATGCTTAAAAATAATCTTTGTCACAAATAATTTTTATCGCTTTTTTTTTTTCTTTTGCGAAAGCTGATCTGAAAGGAAGAATTATTTTGATTTACCCAAAAAGCTTAAAAAAAAAAAGGTACTAATTTTTCTTCCATAACCCATATACATATATTCACATCACCCTCTTCTAAATGAATATAACATCCAGACTTCCACACAGAAAGTATCCGGGCTTGCATGGGGGAGATGAGAGGAGGGAAATGGTTTAAAAAGCGGTGGTTGTATCTTCAATAAAAGAGCATGGCTGGGGGGGGGGCCCTGTTTCCCCGGGNCCCGGGACCTGCAGCCTTGAAACCACAGTTGCGGGAGGGAAGCGTTTGCACATAAACATGGAATAGTTTGAGTTGGATTTATCCAAGAGAAATCTTTCCACTTTGCAAAGAGCAGCGCAGCGTTGTCAGAGGCAGCCAGCTCTGCCAGGAGTCACTTGCTTCATCTATTCTAGAATAGAAGCAGGGTGGTTTTGAGGATCGTGCAACAAGTTGTTTGGACGGTTGGCCATATGCTAGGGGAATAAATGCTTCGAAGAAGCAAGAGAGAAGCGTTGTAATCTCTTTCATAAACCAGCCCGAAGTAAGTCAGAGTATTTTGACTAAGGAAGCACCCCCTGCTACCTGCTGTATCCAAAGAGGTGAGACAGAAACAAAGATTAAAAAAAGAAATAAATAAAAAAAGTAATCTGGAAACCAAAACCATGAGAAATGCGTGAACACAAAATCTAAGCAAAAATGGGGCAACATATCTGAGACATTTTGCCTTTCCCTATGTTTCCCCATATGTATTTTTTCCACATATATACATTTCACTTCTCCACGACTAGAAAGCTGCTTCAATTTTTGACTGAAAGCTGAGATTTTAGCACATGAGGCTTTGTGAACTGTGTAAAGTAGACAAATAATAAAAGTACCAGGCATGGCTAGAGTTGCTTAGTTTACTCTATTTAGGAAAAAAGATAAAACTATGTATTTATTAAGGAAAACACAAATTTTATTCCCAAAACCAACTGGGGGATAGGCTTTTGCCTCCACCTACGTAAAAGACAAGTTTTGAAAAATGAGAAAAATAGTGTCAATCTTTTCTTTTTCTAAAATAACCAGTAATGGTGAGACCAGGTAAACACTAGTTAAAAAATGACAGGCTGTGAAATCCTGCAGAAGCACTGCCTTTGCCGTGCCTCTCTTCTGAGAGTAATGTTCCTAATTAGCAGCCCGGACAACATTATAGCAACACTGTGGCTTGGGAAAGTTAAGCTGGCATAGATTTTTCTGTGCCCCTTCTACTGACAGCAATTTGCGATAATTATGTCTGCAATGCCATTTACGAAACATGATTTTTATTAAAAATGTCACCATTCAATATGTTAGACACACTGGTGTCTAAACTTTTAACAGCCATGTCCGAAGTCATTATTGCATATGTTTAAAAATGAAAAATCAAATGAAAAAGATCCATCTATCTTTTTCAAATGACTCATCCTTAAATATCTAATTCCTTCAAATTATATCAGCCTTCTTAGATACTATTTGTAAAGAGTATAACGCAAACCCTAAAACATACTAAATTTAAAAAAGCACTTTAAAGTATCCAGACTTCAAGTTCCTCAAAAGAAAAGAAAGCTTTTCCTCCTGTTTGCTGAGTAACATAATTTAAATTTCAATAAATTGGGTTACTGTCGAAAATACAGTTGGTATTCTTCCAATCCTACAGGATATTACAAGATACTGCTTTAAAAACCTATAAACCTGAACGTTTAGATAATAGCAGTTCCCCCAAGCTGAAGAGTTTTCAAAAATATGAGCCTAATCTAAATATTACGAATACTTAATGAAAGCATCCTGATAGCTCTCGAAGACACCTTGTCTCGCAGAGACGTAGTCTAGCCAGTCCCTCAGAGATTCAAGCATTCACCTTCCAACTAGGTACAGAAAAAAACCACCTTTAGGCATTTATTCCATATGGCCATTGCTCTTTCTTCTCCTGGATGCAGCCCACTTAGCGAGAAGAGAAAATCCAACGCCTGAAACTTCCTGCGATTTAGGAGTTTTTAAAATTAGCAGTTCCACACCTTTTGAAGGACTCCGTGAAGACCGTGAAGCGGTTTGGCCTACAAGACTCCTGTCAGTCCTCACATCTCTGAATTCCTACCCGAGCAGGCATGGCAGGACGTGGTCAATGGAGCCAGTTTGGTGCCTCCCAAGACGCAGAGATCAGCTCAAAATACAATCTTAGCCCACCTGGTGGCCCTGCTCTACCTACACATTGCCTTGGAATAGTCCTACCCTTTTATTTCTAAAAAGCTAGACATTTTCAGGTTATTTAGTCTCAGTTTCTTAGGCTGCCATGAGGCATGTTNGGTGGTTGTATCTTCAATAAAAGAGCATGGCTGGGCAGGTTCCCTGATTCCCCGGGACCTGCAGCCTTGAAACCACAGTTGCGGGAGGGAAGCGTTTGCACATAAACATGGAATAGTTTGAGTTGGATTTATCCAAGAGAAATCTTTCCACTTTGCAAAGAGCAGCGCAGCGTTGTCAGAGGCAGCCAGCTCTGCCAGGAGTCACTTGCTTCATCTATTCTAGAATAGAAGCAGGGTGGTTTTGAGGATCGTGCAACAAGTTGTTTGGACGGTTGGCCATATGCTAGGGGAATAAATGCTTCGAAGAAGCAAGAGAGAAGCGTTGTAATCTCTTTCATAAACCAGCCCGAAGTAAGTCAGAGTATTTTGACTAAGGAAGCACCCCCTGCTACCTGCTGTATCCAAAGAGGTGAGACAGAAACAAAGATTAAAAAAAGAAATAAATAAAAAAAGTAATCTGGAAACCAAAACCATGAGAAATGCGTGAACACAAAATCTAAGCAAAAATGGGGCAACATATCTGAGACATTTTGCCTTTCCCTATGTTTCCCCATATGTATTTTTTCCACATATATACATTTCACTTCTCCACGACTAGAAAGCTGCTTCAATTTTTGACTGAAAGCTGAGATTTTAGCACATGAGGCTTTGTGAACTGTGTAAAGTAGACAAATAATAAAAGTACCAGGCATGGCTAGAGTTGCTTAGTTTACTCTATTTAGGAAAAAAGATAAAACTATGTATTTATTAAGGAAAACACAAATTTTATTCCCAAAACCAACTGGGGGATAGGCTTTTGCCTCCACCTACGTAAAAGACAAGTTTTGAAAAATGAGAAAAATAGTGTCAATCTTTTCTTTTTCTAAAATAACCAGTAATGGTGAGACCAGGTAAACACTAGTTAAAAAATGACAGGCTGTGAAATCCTGCAGAAGCACTGCCTTTGCCGTGCCTCTCTTCTGAGAGTAATGTTCCTAATTAGCAGCCCGGACAACATTATAGCAACACTGTGGCTTGGGAAAGTTAAGCTGGCATAGATTTTTCTGTGCCCCTTCTACTGACAGCAATTTGCGATAATTATGTCTGCAATGCCATTTACGAAACATGATTTTTATTAAAAATGTCACCATTCAATATGTTAGACACACTGGTGTCTAAACTTTTAACAGCCATGTCCGAAGTCATTATTGCATATGTTTAAAAATGAAAAATCAAATGAAAAAGATCCATCTATCTTTTTCAAATGACTCATCCTTAAATATCTAATTCCTTCAAATTATATCAGCCTTCTTAGATACTATTTGTAAAGAGTATAACGCAAACCCTAAAACATACTAAATTTAAAAAAGCACTTTAAAGTATCCAGACTTCAAGTTCCTCAAAAGAAAAGAAAGCTTTTCCTCCTGTTTGCTGAGTAACATAATTTAAATTTCAATAAATTGGGTTACTGTCGAAAATACAGTTGGTATTCTTCCAATCCTACAGGATATTACAAGATACTGCTTTAAAAACCTATAAACCTGAACGTTTAGATAATAGCAGTTCCCCCAAGCTGAAGAGTTTTCAAAAATATGAGCCTAATCTAAATATTACGAATACTTAATGAAAGCATCCTGATAGCTCTCGAAGACACCTTGTCTCGCAGAGACGTAGTCTAGCCAGTCCCTCAGAGATTCAAGCATTCACCTTCCAACTAGGTACAGAAAAAAACCACCTTTAGGCATTTATTCCATATGGCCATTGCTCTTTCTTCTCCTGGATGCAGCCCACTTAGCGAGAAGAGAAAATCCAACGCCTGAAACTTCCTGCGATTTAGGAGTTTTTAAAATTAGCAGTTCCACACCTTTTGAAGGACTCCGTGAAGACCGTGAAGCGGTTTGGCCTACAAGACTCCTGTCAGTCCTCACATCTCTGAATTCCTACCCGAGCAGGCATGGCAGGACGTGGTCAATGGAGCCAGTTTGGTGCCTCCCAAGACGCAGAGATCAGCTCAAAATACAATCTTAGCCCACCTGGTGGCCCTGCTCTACCTACACATTGCCTTGGAATAGTCCTACCCTTTTATTTCTAAAAAGCTAGACATTTTCAGGTTATTTAGTCTCAGTTTCTTAGGCTGCCATGAGGCATGTTGCTCCAGGTGGAAGGAATTCAGGCAACGGAGTGTTATTAAGACAGACGCGCTACAGTGCTTTGGCTGAGGTTGAACATTGAGCAGGTAATGAAGGAAAAGTGCAGGTTTAACAATAAACTGCTCCCTCCCAGGGGGAACCCCAGGATCTACAGAACAATTACAACAAAAAAGCACGTCTTCCTCTTCTAACAAATCCCTCTGTTTCCAGAGCACTCAGAGGAAACGTGATGATTTCCAACCTAGGCGGACCCCGGGTACGCTTGGCTCTGTGTCTTTGCCAGGAATTTTAAAGCAAGGTAGCAAAATCCGGTCCGAAATTGTTTAGCGTATTTCTTCTTTGACTTGTGTTAGAGAATGACCCTGCCATACGATACATCGAGTTTCTCAAATGAGTAAAAAGAGTGAAATTTTCTGTTACTGGTTCTCGAGTCACAGCGGTGGCTGTGATGCCCACAGCCTAAACGAGCAACGAAAAAGCGTGAAACAAAGGAATAAGGCCCTCACAAATGGCCCTGTCTTTTAATTCTGGGTATTATGATTTTTAAGAGGAGGGAATTTTCCAACATTAGTCTCATGTCAGAAAGAAGTAAGAATAGTCGAAAACCATTATGTTTCTAATTCCGCATTACCGAGTTTCAAACGCATTGCCCAGTGATTGTAAACTTGTAATGGGGTCCCAGTAGCCCGCATACATGCTGAACAATAAAGACAGATTTATAGAGGTACATAGCTATAACAGCCTCTTTTTTTTTTTTTAACTGCACATTCAAAAGCTTCTTATAAATCTGCTGAGACTGTAAATCAAACCCAGTTATTTACTTCAAAGCAGTTAAGTCATCCACTGTTAAAATTAAAGCATAATTCAGCGGCAATAGGCATCCCATCAAGCACGTGGACTGGGAACTGCTGCGGGGAACACGCCGTGGCTACATGAGGCTGTAACACTCGTCTCGTTTAACCACCTTCCATCAAAGGCAAAACTTCCACCTTCCCAGGGCTGCCTGCTGCGCGCCCAGGAACTTCATAAACTATCGTCACACAAAAATAAGGTCACTTGAACATTCTCCCATAAAGACGCGAAGCAGTAAATTATTACAATTTTAAAGATACGTCAATGAAAGACAGAGTTACTTTTGCAACACAAAGTATTCAAGGAAAATTACTTCCAGGGAAAGGTTGAACAGTTTAATACCAGAAGTAGACAACGGTGCTTTAAGGAACACTTTTGGGGGAATAATGTAGAAATAAATTATCTTCGGCAGCACTTAAAGAAAGGGTTAAGGAACAAAGGAAACTCATATTGCACACTTTTTTTAGAGGGTACCATTCGTCAGACAACACTGGTTCACAGGATCTGGATTCTGCTGTAGTTTCTTGCAGGTAAAATGCAGATCACAACGTTGGAGGATAATTTCATTTCAAGCCCGTATATATTGCTATTAGCAATAGCATGGTCTAGAATGGTCTAGAAAATATGAATATGCAGTACACGACATGGCCTAGGGCTATAAATCAATCTATTTCTTTGCCCCAAAAGGCATTATTACATGCAATTTTAATCACAAGGTACTACCGACCATAGAATATGTCATTCTGATATAGAGATATATTCATATTGGGCACAGAAGCCTTTATCTTCATCTCAAACATATGAACGGAAATGGAGAAAAGAAGAAATTTTACAAAAAAATTTTTTGCTAAATTAAATTTTATTACATAACTTATTTATAATATCATTAAAATCCAATATGGAGTCCAATTTAAATCCAGCTTGAGAAATGACTTAAGGAATACTAGAAAGTTAAAAAAATCTCTTCAATTATAAAAAATATAACCTGCGCAGTTAGCAAATATGTACCTCATTGTTCCACGTAAGGTCTCTGAAACAAAGCCATATCGTGTACCTTACGAGATAAGATAGCCTCTTTTTTTAGGGTTGCTAAGGAAAGATAAAGACATTGCTTCTTATATTAAAGGGCATTGAGTTGTTTTCTTCATCCTTTTCGCTCTAAAAATGAATTTCTTCACTAAGGATCATTATATCCAAGGGTAACTACTGCTATAACACGGGAGTCACTGTCACCCCCTGATGCCTTCAATGTTCTACTTCTGCAGAGCCCTCGAACCCACTGCGTAGCACCCGCTGACGTCATTTGCAAAACCAACAAATAAACCCCTTCAGGGCTATGAACGCTGCCGGCCAACCGACTGTGACAAATGCATACCCGTGGAATCATTACCTCATCCTCCCTTTCTTCCTAGCTGTCCTTTTCTTTTTTTTCATCCATTTATTGCATCTTTTCAATATCAAAAGAGTAACCTTCGAGGAGAAGCCTATTATTTATTATATTTGACCTGACCAACAAAGCAGACAACTGCCCAGACTTAAAATACAGGCATCGTTGACGCACACCAAAAAAAAAAAAAAAAAAAAA
>VZSF01002154.1:341215-361343 GCA_013398295.1 Chionis minor | reverse complement strand
GTCGTTGACCCACAAAAAAAAAAAAAAAAAAAAAAAGTTATTTTTTCTTGCTAACTTATTTCCAGTAATGCAAGAAATAAAAATAAAACATGGGATTAGAGTTATACATTAATTACTTTTCTAGCCATTTTCATCCAGATAACAGAACACTGCTTTTTTTTGTTGTTGTTGTTCATTTATTTATATCATTATCATAGAATCACTTGGGTTGGAAGAGACCTTCATGATCATCGAGTCCAACCATAAACCTATGCCAAAACCACCCCTAACCCATGTCCCTCAGCACCACGTCCGCCCGTCTTTTAAATACCTCCAGGGACGGCGATTCCACCACCTCCCTGGGCAGCCTGTTCCAATGCCTGATAACCCTTTCGGTAAAGAAGTTTTTCCTACTACACTATCTAGTTTATCACTACTACAGTGGTAGGATCCAAGGACGGGTCTACCTGAGCATTATCTTAAAATGGAATACCACCGTAGATTCCATTAAGAAGTCTCATAAACCACTCAAATAGCTGTTGCTTCCAGTAATATAGCTCAAGCTCAACGTTCTTGTATTTGCAGAACTTGAACTTTGCTTTCAGAAAGCTTCCAGCCCTTTCCAAAACTCACCACTTTAGAAAGATATGAGGCCATAATCCCATTTCTTCTCAACTACAGAAGTCTTATGTACTAACTACTTCTACCTTGTGTATTCCCTATCATTTGAGGATTTTAATTTTAAAACCTCACAGCACCCCTATGCCATATGGAAATACTGTTATTCTCATTTTAGGTTTCGAGGGAAAAAGACAAGATTACTCGCTAAATGTCATCCCGTAAGTCTGGGGAAAAACAGTGGTCTCCTGACTACCGGCACATCGCCTTTCTTCCTAAATCACTCCTCACTTCATGTAAACAGTAAAAAGAATTTGTCCAAACACTCGCAAAGAAATACAGAGGCGAGATATGAATATGCACTGCATCCCTCCTCCAGGTCCCCTCTGCAACATATTTCTTCCTTGCGGTAATATTTTCTGCCTGCCCTCGTGTTAAATTAGTCGAGCGGTGAGTGTCCCCCAGGCAACCCATTACAGGGTGTCGATGCTCCCTGTACCTGAGAGCAGAGCAGGAGCAGGGAGCCGGGTGCTCCCCAGGCTCTGCCTTCCCCTTCCCAGCACCCTTCCAGCCAGCCATCCGCTCAGCCTTGCACGAGGCTCTCCAGTTCACGTAGAAGAGTATTTCAGTTCTTTTCAGAGCAGCTATCTTCAAATATTATTTTTTTTTTTTTTTTGCTCACTCTGTGAAAGAATACTTGCCTGTCCACATATATGTTTGCCAAAGGAAAAATACCCAAAACTCAAACTGTGACCAATTATATTGGAAGATACAGAACACGAATTAAAGTGCATTCACAGACGGTTATAAAATACGTTTTCCCACTATTTCATCTTACTTGAGTCTCCTTTTCCCAATGGGTTCATTTCTGAAGCGGACGCAGTGGTTATGACTAATTTAAAACAAATCTGAATTTTGCAACCAGTTGGACAGACTCAATGACTAACCATTTTATCCTTGAAAGAGTCTTAAAATGAAAATACATATTCTCAGTATATTCCTAACTAGAAGAGACATAGCATTGATCTTCTTAAACACATCATATTTATCTCCTTACATATAAACTTAAAAATACTCCCCAGTATTAAAAAATGGAATCACATACTTCAGTAAAATATCAACATATGACACGCAAGCAAGTCCAAAAATGGCAAAAAGAGCAAGAGTCTCTGGAAATGCAAATGCTGGCAGGTATCCCCACACACTCCTCAATCAGCTCATTATTTTTGCTTATATAGTGTGACAGAGATTTTACACAATTGCACATGCAAAGACCATCCAAACTTTGTCATCAGCACGAGAACTGCCATGGTGAACGCCCAACCCAACACGTCAAACTGCAGCTGCTCTGTGACACGGGGACAACATGCAGGGCTTCAGATCTGCACAAACACACCGACCCTTTTGCATATTCTGTCCTTCTCTTTTCATTTAATGACTTACAATGATCAAAACAGTTTTTTCCAGAACTAAGAAATTTATATAGCTTAAGCCTGACTTTAGCCAAAGCGATTTACTCCACTCATAAGATTTGTTACATGTAATTTTCCAATTTCAGAATCAGCGCTTCACTAAAACCACCGTTAAAAATTTTAAAGTAAACCCAATATTTTATTTCATTCAACCCAACTGACAAATAGTGAGAAGGATAGGATTTGTTCTTCCATTTTATTTATTTCATAACGCTGACATGATCCATAAGGTTTTCAGCATTTCACGTTTTACTCCAAAGCTGAAGTCAAAAGAAAGTTTTAAATCAAATTTGCTTCATTCCAACTAGAAATCCACAATGACTCTTTGGTGGATTGAGAAGACAAAAATACTTCTACGAACTAGAGATAATACTTTTTGAGCCAGTCATTGCTTCTGCCAGTTCAAAGTTCAAAACTGAAAAAAAGCAATCCTATATTAAACCCTCAAATCAGATGGTGGCTTTTAATTCCTCACGTCCGCCACACTGTAAATAATAATCACAGTTTTATCAACTTTTGCAAACATGCAACCCTTCTTTCTGTAAGAGCTCCCGATAAAGCACTAAGTAAAGAGCGAGCCCGTAATTTTATTCTGACCTGTCCCAATTCTTTGGTGCCTCTCCAGCACAGACCGGAGCGCGGCACTGGAACACCCAGTCTATAGCCAGTACTGAAAGCTGACTAGCTCAGAGCCTAAAGCAACACAGCTCGTATAATTCTTTAAAAGGCAGTGACAAAGATGCTGCGACTGTTTTTTTTATTTTATCAGACAAGTAGCTTCTGATTTCAGCTTTACTTGGACGAATGAAATTTCCAATTCATTTATGAAACGCAGGGTCTTTATTTACCCTTTACCCTGTAGCAGTACAAAGCACCAGATCAAAATATGAGTTGCAAAACACAACGATTAGTAGAGGCCACCAGCTAGATCACAACTCCTAATACTGGTGGGTTTATTCTAATACTCTTTTCATTGCATAAGATATGTAAGCAGATCTTTTTTTTGCCTTCCTGCTGCTTGCCCCCCAAAATACAGCAGGATTGTGTATGGCTGTGTATGTGACATAGAGGGGCAAAGTCACAGTACGTGTCATTAAGTCCCTGCTCATACCAACAGGGGTTGCGCCAATTCCCTACCACTCACTTCCCTGATGTCTTGTAGGCTCAGTTCTGTACGGAGCAGATACAGTGCGGTGCATTCCCAAAACTTCTCAGGCCCTTTGCTGAAAACACACTGCTTCCTTATGGCTTTAGCTATCGGATAAATCTCTACCTGGGATGGATCTTGGTCTGTAATTGCTCAAGCGCTTCATAACCGGCACCACATTTTGGTATCAAAATAAGGCATCAGTTATTGTGTTGAATGTAAACAAACAGTATTTTCGGTTTATAGGTGTTCTCATGTCCCCTTCTTTCCTATAAAGACAAAAATGTTTTTGAAGAAGCCACAGACTTTTTAAAATTTTATTGATATGTTGGTGCGACTTGCGTGCTATGATTTATATCTCAGAGAAAAGTCTCTAGGAAGCAGAACAACTAATTTAAACTACATGACCTGAAGTACATTATGCAAAAAGAAAGGTTTCTTGACTTCTTCAGTTGACTTTAGTGGGTTTTTCTGGATAAAGTTTGAATGAAATATTTGCATCAATAAATTAATATCTTGTGGCAAATTTGCTGTCAATCAGTCTAATTGGAGAAAACTTGATTAGCTCTGTGTTTACCACAGGAATTTACAAAAAAATATCTCCACTTAGGAAGAAAGACAGTAGCTGTATTTTAAAAAATGTGAAACTTATAAATAATACAGAAACAATAGAAAATTTAAAAAAAGTTAATGGATATATAATTAGTTGATGGTATCTAATACTAAAACATTAATCAGGGGGTTTTTTGCCATTGAAGATAGTTTCTAAGAGCATGCACCTGAAGTCTCAAGTTCATAACCAACTTTACTGAAAAGGGCAGGTTACAACTATATGCCTCCTATATATCTCCTATTTATATCTCCTTCCTTCAAAGACAGACAGAAGACAAACTTCTGTGAATACTAAGGACACCTCCAGAGCCTGAAAGCTGTAGCATAAAGAGTAGAGAACTTTCAAAAAACTGCTGTAGATACACAGTTGCTTAGATCCTGCATGGGATCAGGAAGAGGTACAAGTTTTGGTTTCTCTTCTTGTTGCAGCATGTTACAAAAAAAAAAAAAAAAAAAGATTTTCTGGTTTCAGCAGATAGCAAAGAAACTACTCAGGCAGAGCTGGAATGAGAGGAACGAGGGAGCATCCTTCCTGGCTTCTGAGAAGGCTGTGCTATGCAAATGTCTGGGGCTGCCTGGACATTTGCCCATTATGGAAGTCCACAGCAGATTTACAGGAGCAGAACAAGTTCAGCTTTTGCAAAAATCATGTTCCAAAGAACAGATCCGGTGGCTACCAAGTAAAAAACAAAACGAAGCCAACACAATGCATATGGATGTCAGAGCTTATAGGGAAATGTCTAATCCCATAAAACATGCATTATTTAATTCCACATTTCATAAAAAAAAAGTATTTGTGGGCTTGTTTTTTTTACTGACGCTTCATTATTCTTGTATCTGGGGTTATAAATGCATTTGTAAATATTCACTACAAAATTCTGCATTTTCTATTTGCGACGACCTGTTTATCTATACATAAGATCTTTACAGCCCCCACAATTATTTTCTTCTATCTTCAAAACCTTGTTAACAAAATACAAATGTTACTGGTTTTCAAGGAGTATAATAATTCAATTTAACAGAGAGGAAGAGCCCCTTAGCATTATGCCTGATAAAGATAAATTTACATGGTTACCGATACTATGACAAAGCGTTCGTTTTTTATTTATAAAATCCTACTGCTGCTGTGGGAGATAGCCTTCTTGCTCTTGGATTTCCTTCCTGGTACAAGACCTTTGCTATCAAGGAGGGGTTGGGATGTCGGGAAGACACACAAAAGATACAGTCATGTCCCACTATTAGGACAATAATGAAGCTAATAAAGATGGAAGTCTAAAAATGGTCAGCTAGGAAGCCAAGAAATAAGGGAAAAGAGAATTCAGCAATGCAGAACTTAGAATAAGGACATGAAGAGATGTAGACCTTGCAGAGACAGCACTCAGGAGACTGTCCCAGGCAGGGTCTAGGAGTTTGGAGAAGGAAAAGAAAAAAAAAAAAAAGCAATCATAAATTTGCACTGAGCAATGCCATTGAGATAAGACATTTTATTTTCTGTACTCAGTCTGAGAATTAACTGTCCCGGGCATGACCACTGAAAAGCAGATAAAAAGAAAACAGACAGCACACCAGCTTTGCTAAGAACAGAGGCAGAATTTTGACCAATGTCAATGAAAGATGAATCGTGGAAGCTGGATAAGTAACAAAGCTTGAAGAAACAGTAGTGCTGTATCTCTGACTGACTGAAAAAATCCATTCTTGGCAATTTACAAGCAGTTAATAAACAGGTCTTATTTCAAAAGGGATTAAGTGTAGGTAACCTAACTTTAGAGGGAAATGCTACCAATTCAGAGCATCTGCCGTGGAAGCTTCTGCCTCAAAACGACATAATGCAGTGTTACAGGAACACTATTCAAGCTGGTAGCACAATCCTGAAGTCAAACTGAATGGACTGAATCCAAAAGACGCAGTAAAAGCAGACAGATCCTTCACAGCTAACATTTAGAAGCTCCTAATATATGCAAGGCCCTCTTAGGATCTCTGTTCTCACAGATTGTATCTTAACTTTTGTGCAAACACCATCAAGCATTGAGATATACACCAAATACACAAATTCATAACCCAAGATAATGGATTCGCAATACCCACCGCAGTGAAAGAATGACATCTAACTGATCACGCTCGTTGGAACAGAAAGGTTGAAGGAATGTTTTTAACAAAAAATATGTGAACTACCATTTTTCTTCTAGTAAACCTGATGGTCATCAAAAAGGCTATGTATAACCAACAATCAGAAAAGACTAGCCAGGAGCTAACGACAGAAGCATACTAATAAAAGGATATTTCTGTACAGGCCTGAGTCTCAAAGGAGTCTTGTCACTACAGGGCGCAGAAAAACTGCCCATAAAAGGACATCTATCAGATAGCACTGTTTCCTGCACTAAATAAAAGTCCATAGTGCACCAGAGAAGCACCTCATCAAGGCTGTAGCAAATACTGGATCAAAAGTTCTGTAAGTCCAGGTACACCGGAATGGAGAATTAATGTATGGACAGATGCAGGGATGATGCAAAGAAAGCATTTCCCATCTCAGGCCACGGAGTATGAAGGACATCCAACTAAAGATTTGGACTTGTGGCTGCTCTGAAGGGAAATACATAAAAGTACGTGGAAAGCAAAATAAAATGGAAACATGGAAACATATGAAAATCCCAAGAGACATTCAGGAAGACAAGAGGGAAGACTCAGAAATGAAGTAGTCTTACACATACGACAGTGATGGGGTCCAAACCTGGTCCCCCGTTAAGCATAATGAAGTTCCACAGCAGTGCTGGAACCTGCGTGTGATAACATTCACAGGTCACCTAGAAGATGACATGAATAACAAGGTGACAAAAACCAATAATAAAAATAAGGTTTCCAGAATAGTGAAGTTTTGAAGAACTGCAGGACCACAGGAGGGGGAAAAAAGGGAACACAGACTGGGCAGTAAAAGGAGATGGAAAATTCAAGCTGAATAAACATAAAATTAATAAGAATATATTTAATGATGGTTCTGTCTAAAGCATTTAAGAATGGGATATTGACACTATTAAAAAAAAAAAAAACCAACAAAAAACAACACAACAAAAACCTTAGGACAAAGTAAGAAAGGTCACTATCCCAGAAACATCCTTTGTCCAGTCTTCCCAGAAATGCAATAACAGCAACTCAAGACCAGTCAGGGCTCTAGGAGTGCCAAGCAGATGCCATATACAGGACAAGTATGTTGTGATATTTCTTTAGGATACTCTTCTCACATCCCATTCTTGTTTCTGTTACTGTATCAGATGCTCTGAACACAACTAAAGTGCCATTGTAGGTGTAAATGATCTCTGTCACAAAACCTTCTCATTTCTGTTCATCTAGGAGGTCTGTAAGCATGGGCTGTCTATCACAGAAGAAAAATCATATTCTACAACTACATGACAGCTTGTAACGCCTGTCTGGAGGCAAGCTCCGGGCAGACTTTACGTAGGAACAAACACCTCCCTCCAGATCTTCACAGTTGTTCTCCTGAGTAAGCCAAACTTTGCTTTGATTTCTCATGAATATGCACAGGAACTTCACAGGAAGGTTGCTGACAGAAGCACCATCGCTAGTGCTTAGTGTGTCCTTCAGTGCTTGAGCCTCATCAATGCCAAGCTAAATGACTGTAGCTATTCTGAACACAGCGCCAGTACTTGTGGTTAATAACTACTAGGAAGTGGTTTAGGTCTGGGGAGGATGGGGGGGCAATCAAGGGGACCAAAACCATGGAAGGAAACAGGAATGTAACCAGACACTGTTGGATCCCAGTCACATCCTCTGGGCACCCTGTCTAATGGTCTTCATGGCAGCCACATCCAAAAAGCGAGAGAGCCAAACAGACAGCTTTGGATTGTGATCGTGAGGGCAAGTAGAAGGTGCTGGGTTCCTCAAGCAGGGAGACAAATACTTCTGCCCTCCAGAGACTACAAACCCTGATGCCCACCACCTGCTTGCAACCTTGGAGCGACTCTTCCCCTCTGCAGTGGTAGGGCAGGCTAGACAAGGCAGCTAGATTAAACTGAATTAGTGTGGAAGAAGCAAGAAGGGATTTTTTCATCCAGATCGGTCCCATACAAGCACATCTGCCAAGAGAAAAGCCTGTGAGCCTTCCAAGGCGAGGTAGGATCGACTCTCTGGAGGTATAAAACACCACAAGGTAGCAAAGCTAAACACAAGCATTCCAGCGTTTGCACTGGTGTACTGCGATAACCGAATGCCAGGAAAACCCGAACCAAACATCAGCCAAGCAGAAAAATATCATGCTCTGAAGCATCATCTCAGAAGAGATTTTGTTAAATTCTGCAGAAGAATAGTAGCTAAAACCCAGGGTGTGCTGCCTGGTGCTTATTTGGAGAGCGCGTGAGGTGCTTGGTACTTGTAATGACAAAGACAAAAAAAAAAAAAAAAAAANNNAAAAAAAAAAAAAAAAAAAAAAAAAAAAGAAAGCGCCTATTAAAATTAAAGAAGGAGATTCTGTTATCCAGAAGATGCTGCTCTTGCAACCACCCCCCCGCCCCACTCCAGCACACAAGAGTACTAGTATAAGATTGCACATCGTGGCTTTGGAAGGGCAGAAAATTGTGAGAGATTTTCCAACTTCGTGCCATTAAAAAGAATTTTTGTTGGTCTGGTTCTGGAGGTAGGAGAAGAGGCAAATTTGCAGGGACGTTTACAGGAACCTAAATGTTCCTGAACTTCTTGCTGTACTACCTGGAAGTGGACCATGACCTAGTATCAAGGAGCATGTCTGTGAGGGGCAGGGGTTGCACAAAACTGCCTTGTATGAGAATCTTCCCTGAAAGTCTATTTGGCTCTGACACTGCCTGCGTAAATCTTTCCAAGAGGAAGTTTTCCAGCTTCTCTTCCAAAAACTTCTTGGTCTTAAAAAGACAAAGATGAAACAACATGCCAATGCCCAGCCTTGGCTAAGACAAGAATGCCTGTGCTGATGTTACCGTGCCTACAGAAACCTACCCTTATTTCAAAGGATAAACCTATCAAACAGAAGCTATTTGTGAGATAATAAAACTTACGAGCCTGAAACTAGCTTAATAAGCACAAGTAACGCTGTCGCTGGAGTTGCACCCCATTCTCCTGCGGTAACCGATACCTGAGTGCAGGATCAGCCTCTGCAACACGGGAGAAACTGCCCGGATGGATGAACGAAGTTGTGGCGAACGGAGCTAAATCCAGTTAGCAGCCGGTCACCAGTGGTGTTCCCCAGGGCTTGGTATTGGGGCTGGTCCTGTCTAATATCTTTATCAATGACCTGGACGAGGGAATCGAGTGCACCCTCCGTAAGTTTGCAGGCAGCACCAAGTTGGGCAGGAGTGTTGATCTGCTGGAGGGTAGGATGGCCCTGCAGCGGGATCTGGACAGGCTGGATCCATGGGCCAAAGCCAATGGTTTGAGGTTCAACAAGGCCAAGTGCTGGGTCCTGCACTTGAGTCACAACAACCCCCTGAGCACTACAGGCTTGGGGAAGAGCGGCTGGAAAGCTGCCCAGCAGAAAAGGACCTGGGGGTGTTGGTCAACAGTCGGCTCAACATGAGCCAGCGTGTGCCCAGGTGGCCAAGAAGGTCAACAGCGTCCTGACCTGTACCAGGAATAGTGTGGCCAGCAGGACCAGGGAAGTGATTGTCCCCCTGTACTCGGCACTGGTGAGCCCCCACCTTGAATACTGGGTGCAGTTTTGGGCCCCTCTCAACAAGACAGACATTGAGGTGCTGGAGCGTGTCCAGAGAAGGGCAACGGAGCTGGGGAGGGGTCTGGAGCACAAGTGTCCTGAGGAGCAGCTGAGGGAACTGGGGTTGTTCAGCCTGGAGAAGAGGAGGCTGAGGGGAGACCTTCTCGCTCTCTACAACTACCTGAGAGGAGGCTGTAGCCAGATGGGAGCCGTTCTCCCAAGTAAAAAGCGATAGGAGAAGAGGAAATGGCCTCAAGTTGCGCCAGGGGAGGTTTAGATTGGATATTAGGAGAAATTTCTTCACCAAAAGGGTTATCAAACATTGGAACAGGCTGCCCAGAGAATTGTTTGAGTCACCATCCCTGGAGGTATTTAAACGATACTTAGAGATGGTGCTGAGGGACATGGTGTAGTGGTGGACTTGGTTAGCACTAGGTTAATGGTCAGCTTGATGATCTTAAAGGTCCCTTCCAACCTAAACAATTCTATGATTCTACTTACCTTTATGCAGAATAGGGTAAAGATGGGGATGAAGTTAACGCTGCACTGTAAATTAATTTGGTTGTATTCATCTGGGATGCATACATGCCAAAATAAAGTCACATTGAACTGTCTTGAGGGAGAATGCTAGATACTAAAGGAGGGTAACTTCTTTTCTTCCATGAATCCAAAGCTAATGCTCGCTACATAGAGCTGGTACTATGTGACCAGGAATTTTCAAAGTCCCTGCTTTCCTGCATGTCATCTTTCATCTTAAAATACGATCTACATTCTTTGTTTCTAACTTACTTGTGCTTACCAAAACAAATGCTTTGAATAAGTCTCCTTCAAGCACTCCTAATCCCTTTGTGTAACTGTCTTCTCTACCACTTTTTGTGTCATATGCAGACAAGATGTTTTCTTCCCGATAACTAACACTAAGGTTAGAAGACTGCAATAAAAAAATTCATAATTCCAAAAACACTGCAAAGAACACTTTTTCTTTTTCTCTAATTCTTTCAGGAATATCCTCCTTCTGGTTACACACGCAAAGTTGCCTGTGAGGGACAGACTTTCCATTTTTATGTGAATAACTCTACGGGCGCGACCATTGATTTGGCTTAAAGTTCCAGAGAATGCAATTGCACTTGAAAAAGCTCAGGCTGAAATTCTTGACAGATAGAAAATGAATTCATCTGCCTCATCAGATGTCGTGCTATATATTGAAGAGAAATAGCAGAAGTCACCTGATGGGTAACAGAAGGTGGAGGGAAGAAAAGGAAGAATTTAAAATTAAAACTCAGTTCTGCGGTAGCCACAAAATGACCTGTAGATGTGTGCAGGCATATATAATAGATGCAGTAACACCAGACTGCTGCCGTGTCCTTGCAGACATAACTCCAGATATAGGTCTGGAAGAGAAGTTATTAATCAGGTGGAGAATTTCTGCATTGAGTACTGGGAAAAAGAAAAAGCAACCAACAAATCTGCAAGAGATGAGTTCTGACTGAAGCTTTGGAAGTTATTCTTCCCATAAGGAGCAGCGTGTTGTCCGTGCTGTCCCATGCCTCAGATGCCCTGGTGAACCAGTCTGTTGAGACTGTTCACTGCAGAGCTGCAAGCAGGAGTGGGACAAAAGCAGCTCTGGCACTCCATGTCCCTCTGGGAAGGCAGGCTCACACCGTGGGCACGGAATGCAAGCAGCGTCTGTGGATGTGTGTGCCTGGAAAAAACCACCACCACAGCTAAATCTGCTGCGTTTCGTCAGTCGGAGCTCCAAAGCTGACTCCGAGCAACGTGCCTCTAAGCCTCCAAGCACTGTTTCCCAAATCGAAATTAAAGAAGAAGCTGGAACAAGTCTCTGCAGTTGATTCATGTCCACGGGAATTTCTATTCTTCATTAAACAAGACTGAACGATTACAGTCAAGTTTCAGGAAAATATTACAGGCCACAGGCTGATGCGTACTAGCACTATGAAAAATGATCAGCTCATTAATTCCAGGCACTGTATTTGTTTCAAACCCATCATACGGCCTTAATTTTGCAAACAGATGCACAAATGCAAATCCAGACACCACAGAGATTAGCAGTTCTCTTCACATGCAGAGAACAGAGGCAGAGGAACAGGGGAGAGAACTGGTGGAGAACTACAAAACATAGTGCTACAGTCCACTCTGATAACGAAGATAAGTGACTGAGCAGACACACTTATAGTTCAATACAAAACAAATTTTGCTAAAGACTGTACTTAATTTGATTGTACTTACTAAAAGGAAAAGAAAATATCAGAAACAGAGTGAATTTAAAAAGCACAATCAAATACTACCAGCATGATTTTTAGGGCTCTTTGATACCTCAAGTATGAAAAGCCCTCTAAAATACAACATTAAAAAACCCTGAAGGAAGAAAACACACAACAAAAAAAACCAAATACAACTATGCATCTAGGATAAGAGAGTCCTCTAAAAGTAGAATTGTCACAATGAGTGGTGAACAAAAATATTCCTTTTTTGTTTTGTTTTGCCTTTCTTTTAATTTTCTGTTCTAGTAAACATATGATTAGGAAAATAGGTTAAAAAAAAATCCCTTACTCTGCTGAAATGACTGCATCTTACAGTGCTATCCTGGCACTGTAAACCACAATCTTTATGAAGAATTTATCACTTTGACATGCACCTTCTAAGAGTTATAATCAAATTTGTGATTTGAATATTCCTGAACTGGATGGTCAGAGGGGTTGAGATCCGTTCAGAGCTATTCTTTGATGCTCATTTCTCCATAAAAGGACGTTTCAAAATCTTAGGTCCAACCTTAGGTTCTAATCTCAAGTTTTTAGAAGTCTTTATTAACTCTATCACTGCACTCTCCATTTATAAGCTGGTCCGTGGACATCTCTTCTGTGAAAGATGAAGGAAGTTGCATTCTTTTGACTGCATGCTATTTTGCAGTCTGTTCACAGGAGAACATGTAAGTGGTTGAACACTTCCTTCAGAAGACAACAGTGTTCCAGAAATTGAAAATCTGACTGAGAAAAAATGCTGTAACACCAAATACTATTTAGTATGATGAGCTTAGGTCTTCTTAATTATTATTTTTCCTAATTGCAGAAAAGGGCAGAAATTTATTTCCATTAAGTCAGGAAATATTTTGTTATTTTCAAGAACTAACATACCTATGATAGTTGGCAGCAAATGGGATAAGGATGGGTGGTTTTAATTCATTGTTAATATTGTCCCAGTAGCAAAGAATCATTTTCAAGCTTTATGTAGCACTACTTTGCCAGAGAAGAGAAAGTATTTTACATTTCTTCTTCTGTTGCTCTGCTGGTTTTGTCACTTCCACACATTATATTTAGACTATAAAAACGCACATCTTTAAAAACTTCACATATATATAAATATTGCAACTCATACTGAATATATATATACTTATAGGAGTGAGAAACATAAAAGTGCTTCAGTACGAGTTACAATATTTAATGCCTTAAGACTATTTTCAACAACAAGCCCCAAAATTCCTCAGAAGGCTCCTACAACAGTTGGCCAAGACAGACACCACTGTTTTGCGAAAACACTGTCAAATACTTACTGTGAAGATACTGAGCAACGTTTATTATCCACTCATCTGTTAACTTCCCAGTTTTTGTTATCTTGGTACACTTCAGCTGACTTGAAAGATCTCTTGATTCAATCCAACAAATTGTGTCCTCTTTGTAGCTATAGTCTAGCGTCAAAATTGCAGATCCTTTCACAGGAGTTCGGGCAGATACTTTGCTTCCATTAAGGTATAATACCTCAATTGTTTCAGAGCTTGCAATCAGAAGAAGAGGAGGTCTATCAGCAGGCTCTAAAAATAAAGTAAAGAGAATTTAAACGGTTAACAGAGTGTGTATACAATATTTATCTTTTTGGTTTTACCGTAGTTTTTAATGTTCTTACCTGCATGTTTTAAGAGATATAATAAATTGGTTTTGTTTTTATTTTCATAACTATTGTATAGTCCAAATTACTAGTCTATTCTATCCTGCTGTTCTAATGGTTCACATCATTAAAGAAAATTAATTACCCTAGCCCCACAGCTTCTGTTTAATTCCAAGTATCATTATTGCAACATTTTTCATGCCTAAGTCATAAAATGAAATACAAGTTATGCAAATTATTTCTGTCCAGATTACTGGCATTTCTAAAAGAATGGAGGCCAGGAAAACCTGCAAACTTATGAGTACACGTGAAAGAGTAAGGTAATTTTTATATTAGGCTCTGTAAAATAAGACAAGAAATGAGGAGTGGATACTGCTAAGTAAAATAAAAAACTACCCAACAAAAAACCCACTGCAGCAAAACCTGGCTACATCATACAGACGATGGGCTTAACATCCTGCATTATAAAGGAGAAAGCGTCATGCAATGGAGTGTCCTGACAGCAAAAAGGGAAGAGAGAATGCATGGTTTCCACTGGCTTACCATTAATGTCACAATAAACAAGCAAACAAAAAACAGGAAGACGCAATTCATGTTAAGATATTACATGCAACTTAAAGTGTTGTCACATTCACCTGAATCACTCTGCCCAGAAATCCTGCTAGTAATTTCAAAACATGCTTGAGCATTATGGGAATAATAAAGGAAACAATAATACCCCAATAGTGAAGATGATCTATCTTAAAATACAAGATGTTTAAAACTTGAAAAGAGGAACAAACAATTCTCATTGAGACAAAGTATTTTTAGCATTGGGATGCGTGCTATAGGGCACAAAAGCAGCTGTTCTTGCTTTAGGTGTATCTTTAATTGCATTACGGTCTCGAACATCCAGGGCTGGTTTGAAATTATGCATCTGACTTAGTCAACTGCAACTAAGTATTGGTCTCCGTAGGATGAGGAGTCGTTATCTGTGGTGTCTTTCATACACTGCAGAAATTGAGTGACGTCTTGTACTGAGCGCTAGTCTTGATTGAGTCTAAATTGACTACTAGTCTACATCTAGATTAGTACTTTACACTGAAATTAGGTCCTGGTTAATTCAGAACTGCCAGGGGGACATCTATATCCAAACCATAAGCCAGCAGTTTCTCTTTTTTTTCTGGGAAGAACTCCTTAATTAGAAAGAGTAGGGTAACATTACTTGTCTTCAATTTATAATAAAGACCTGCTGTTGACATAAAATATTACGTGAATTGGCTGGGGAAAAAAAAAATCATCAGATGGAGGTATGTGGTCAAGACAGAGGACAGAGAAACTGCCTCCTGGAAAATGCCCATCCTATTAGATGTTGTTGTCCATTCAGAGTCCTTCTCCAAGCAAGATTGGGCTGATGCAGGACGTTATGAGAAGATTCTCTGAGAGAGGACGATATGGTGACCCTAAAAATTGCTTCAGGTTTAACTGGAATAACCATGATGTCTAACTTTGCAATGAGGTAGGTTCATGTGAATCACTTGAAGGAAAGCCATCCTCTGCAACACCACCACCGTCTCTTTGTCCAGTTCATTTATTAAATTAAATAACGTCATCAAGTGGGCAAGCTTTTGGGCATTTTATTTAAAATAATTGCCCTAAGACATAGAAACTCACTGTCATGGTTTCAGTCGGGATGTAGCTGACTTTTTTGCTAGCAGCCGGTACAGTGCTTTGGGTTTGCGATGGGAAATGGTGCTGGTGGCGCACTGGTGGGTTTGGGTGTTGCTGGACACTCGGGGGCCTTTTCTGCTGCTCACACCAGCGAGTAGACTCGGGGGGCACAGGGGGTTGGGAGGGGACACATGCTCAGTGTACAGAGCTGGGGGAGGAGGAGGGAGGGGGGATGTTCAGAGTGATGGCGTTTGTCTTCCCGAGCCAGCGTTGCGCATGACGGACCCCCGCTTCCCTGGGGATGGCTGGACACCCGTCTGCCCGTGGGAAGCAGTGAGTGAATTCCTTGTTTTGCTTTGCTTGTGTGAGCGGCTTTTGCTTGGCCTACTAAACTGTCTTTATCTCAACCCATGAGGTTTTTTCGCACTTTCACTCTTCCGTTCTCTTCCCCATCCCAAGTGGGGAAGCGAGCGAGCTCCCAGTTGCCAGCTGGGGTTAAACCACGGCGCTCACCGGGCAGTTGCAAGCGTATGTGAAAAAAACTTGTGTTGCCAAGTCAAGAGCTCTCACCCCAATGTAATCTGCTTGTATTCAAAGGAATAAATCAATGTTTAAATGCTGTATCGAAATGTAGTACTTCCAATCAACGTTCTACTTAATAAAGTTTTCAAAATTTTACTAAGCAATTCCAGCTAAACGGAGGAACAAAAATTGATTAAATAAAGGATTTGACAAATAATACTTCATCAGCGAGCCTGATTAAAGAGAAAAAAATGCTTTGGTGAATAAGGTGCTCAGTGGTTTCACTCAAATCCGCAGAAGTAGGTGTTTAATTCTGCTCTTTGCTTTTCTGCTCTTCTTTTGCTTTTATTTAAATATCTCCTTTGCTGACTTTTTTTTTGGTTACGTAAAGAAGTTCTTTGCTATAATGGATCAGCATGTATTCCTTCTAAAGTGGATTTCATTCACTCTTCTTCATTCCATAATGTATATTCTACCTTGTAACATACTTCTTCCCTCCCCAGTAAATCCCACAGTGACATCTGCAAACCCACACTTCTGTAGCATTGCTTTCTGAACTTACCATCTTCATCTGCTTCAAATTCACTTCTACCAATACATCAGTCATATCCATGCATAAGATTTTATTTTATTTTATTTTAGGCGATATCTAACAACTGAAGGCATTGAATTTATTTGTGAAACAAGCTCTTGCCGTGTAAGCCATGAGGGAAGGTCCCTAGTCTTGCTTCTTCCAAGAGAGAAGGCAGTTGGGTTCTTAGCACACAATTTTATTTGCAATCTGCCAGGTAGGTCCATTTGCAGCCAACAGGTGGCTGGTGTATGTAAATCTCTCTTCCCCAATTCCTTCTAAACTCCTGTTACCCATCGGAAGAACAGAGACAGACTTAAGAGCTTCTGTCTCAATCACCCACTCACCCGAGAGCTTCCAGACTGGTACAAAAGGTGTGTTTCCATCTGCATCCTGCAAAGTTTTGGGATTATTTTTCCATCTAACAGCTCTGTGCTCAGCTTCTCCCTTCCCACAGAAGAATACCACTGCCTAATTCCGGATTCAATCACTCCTTTCCCAACCAACAGCAGCGTGAAAAATCCTTTGTTATTATTTTTGCTCTTATACTTTGTGTTAAGTAAGATATTTCCACTGTCTACAATCTTTAAAGCCTTCAAGAGGAGGCAGCCACAAAGCCAGCATGGTTGTTCAATTCTCCGAGGTTGCAATAGAGAACCACATCCTTTCTTGCACTGTTTTGAACTGACCTATTGAAAACCGTAACGAGGATTTGATGCCTCCCTAAACTCCGGAGAAAAGTTGTATTTTAGTATTAATGTCTACAACATAAGGGAATTCTGGAAAAGAATTAGCAGCAAACGTCCTGAGCAAGAGCTGTAATCAAACCTGGCTGCAGACAAAGGAATCGCAGGGACTCGTGGCACCGCTAAGAGGTTCTGCTCGGCAGGCGCTATTAAACATTTAAAATACACCTGCGTTCTGGCAGAACTTATCCAGGAACTAGATTACTGAGCTTGAAATTATATTTTTCAAGCAGCCCATACATGAAATAATTCAATGGATTGAATCATTAATCATGACTTTTCACAGTACGGTAAGTAAACTGGTTATTTCAGTGTTGCTCAGATAAAGGCTGATTTCTTAATTACTTATTAAAAAAAAAGAGCAGAACTGTTTTAATAATAAAACTTTACAAAAATATTAAAAGTTCCTACAAAAAATATTTCAAGCATCTTACCATATTATATAATGCAGACGAAAACCAAAAAACAAGATGAAAAAAAATCATATTTTCTCGCTCCCAAAAACTGCTTGTCTGTTTTTCAACAACAGAATCTACAAACCTTAGAAGTTTAGTGGACAGATCTAGGATGAGTTACAGTGAGCTGACAGCAGCTTTTCAAGTAACTGGACATCACGTGTGTCATTTTTTCACGAGTTTTCTTTTCCTTTTTTTTTTTTTTTCATTTTATAGGAAAGATAAGAAGTGAATAGCTCTCTAATCCAGGAAAGTTTTATGATTCATCCCTCTTGACTAAAATGAAAGCATCTTCCTTTGAATTATGTTTAAGATAGAGTAGTGGAAAAGATGAAAGACTTGCATTTTCCCCCTCCCTGATCTTGTCTAAAATACAGATCAATAAGTGATGTCACAACAAATCAGAAACTAAGGCGTTCTGCTCTGCCAACAGTCCTACTTCTCCTCTGGAAGAAAAGCTTCAGAAATGCCAGCAGTTTTTATTTTTTTCCCACTACAATGATATGAAAAGGATAAAAAACAGAATTCAGTGTTTACAAGCAGCTTAAACCCCCTTCTTCTGA
Organism: Chionis minor; assembly: GCA_013398295.1. Lineage (NCBI taxonomy): Eukaryota > Metazoa > Chordata > Aves > Charadriiformes > Chionidae > Chionis > Chionis minor. The sequence goes on along the minus strand of VZSF01002154.1, from coordinate 343,416 downwards.
GGTATGCATTGTAAATTATAAGCACTTTGCTCTTAGCAATACATGTGTTGTATAAAAGTCTGAAATATATTTAATAGTGTTGAATAAAATGCAGCCCAATTTTACTTTGAAATTAATTTTCAATGTTTATCCACAACATGTCCCACAAACGGGCTCCTTTATTTCTAAAACCGCAAAATTTAGTTCTGTGAATTTTTACCAGAAAACTGTGTTGTAAAATCAATGTAAGAATGATGAATGTTTACTAAATATAAGAAAAAGCTTTTTGCTTTAATCATTAGCAGTCCATCCTGCTTTATCTACATGACAAATGTTCCTTATCACACGGCATTTCTCTCTAGATAGGCTACGCAGATAGAAAACATACCAGGAACTTTGGGAAGAAAGATGAGATTTTTTTCCCCTCAGCTAAAGATTTCCAATTCTCTCATTTTGTTTCCTTAAATATTCTTTTCATCAAACGCAGGCCTTGCAATAGAGGCATACACACCTGGTAAACAAAGAAGTTCTAAAACTCTGTTCCGCAAAGCTGTATTTTGTTTCATTTTCTCCTCGCAAGAAGTCATTAACTGCTTTTTATTCATAAAAGAAAACGTGGTGAAAAAGTCTGTAAGAAAACATGGTGTGCCCCCAGCTGTTTTGATACCTATTTTAACATCCTTCCCAAAGGTACTGTGCAGCTAACAGTTTCCGGCTCAAAAGTGATTTAAATGAGCCGAGGAAGAAAATGCAGAATTTAATGAGGGATAAACCTTACCAACTTTCACAGCCAAGCATTTGGCTGCCTGAAGGGTAGGAAAAAAGCAGCTTCTGGGAACTGGGAATCTACAGAGACCGCGAGGATGTGGCAAAGGGCCGGTGGTTTGGCGCTGCGTATTGCCCCGTACCCGGGATCTCACTGGGATGGCGATTCGTATTCTTAGCAGATCTGCTGTTACTAACATCGACAGTTTTACATAATGCCTAACCTGACCTAAACCTCTGCTGCTGCTTCTTAACGTTCATAGCTTTTACACACAGAACAGAATATTCCTTAGCTCATTTTCTTTATCTATTTGACAACTACTTTTGTCAAACGTAGACAAAGCGGATAGCTTGCTCTTTCTCATTTTCTTTAGGCTCTTTAAGGAAGAAAAAGTTGATAATTTTTCTAAGTGCTCTTTTTTTTTTTTTTTTTCCCTTACGACAGCATTTTTTTCTAGATTCTGTTCTACTGATCTACATCCGCCTTGTGTGATGCCCCTCACTGGATGTCACATCCCAGCCACAGACTTCCCAGTACTGAGTGAGTAACAGGATTACTTTGTATGTCTTGGAAGTAATATTCCTACTTATATACAGAACCATAGAACTGTTTAGGTTGGAAGGGGCCTTAAAGACCATCTAGTTCCAACCGCCTGCCCTGGGCAGGGACACCTCCCACTAGACCAGGTTGCTCCAAGCCCCGTCCAACCTGGCCTTGAACCTCCAGGGATGGGGCAGCCACAGCTTCCCTGGGCAACCTGTGCCAGTGCCTCACCACCCTCATGGTGAAAAATTTCCTCCCGAGGTCTAATCTAAATCTCCCCTCTTCAAGGTGGAAGCCATCACCCCTCGTCCTGTCATACCAGGGTAGCACCTCTCCCCTCGCGCAGCAGGAAAACATTGACGCATTTTTGATTTGTGATCCATTACACATTTTTGACACCTTTAACCAGTCCGCCTGTTCAGGGCCACACCTTGCTTTTGTCCCTGCTCAAACCTCATCCTACAAGGCAGAAACTTGTGAAAAGTAGCTTGTATGATCAGGAAAGCTCTGAATGTAACGGTAAGGGTGCAGGAGAGTGACCTGACGATACATGGAAACTTCACCATTTTCCACGCTGTAAACTGGGCCCAATTAGCTCCTACAAGGCATTGCAGCTCTTGCAAGGATTTGGCCCAAATATTCATCGTATTTATAACTTAATCCAGCATTAATTCAAGGAAAAGTTGTATTTACAAAAAAAAACCCCACCATCTGTGCCCTATGAAGGATTTGGCCCAAATATTCATCATTTTTATAATTTAATCCAGCATTAATTCAAGGAAAAGTTGTATTTACAAAAAAAAAAAAACCCTACCATTTGTGCCCTATGAAGAATTTGGCCCAAATATTCATCAATTTTATAATTTAATCCAGCATTAAGTCAAGGAAAAGTTGTGTTTACACACAAAAAAAA
>VZSF01002154.1:321407-341201 GCA_013398295.1 Chionis minor | reverse complement strand
AAAAAAAAAACCACCACCAAACCCAAAACCAAACAATGCAATGAGCAACACTCATGATCTTGGTTTGTACTGTCCTGGAGTGATGTCTCTGATTAATGACTAGTGATTCCCTTCTGAAAATAGCAGAAAAGCTGAAAATGACCATAAAATAAACACGATGATGTATTATGAAAGACAGAGAAGTAGTTCTCTGTTAATCTGATTCATTTCAACACCACCAAGATACTGGCAGCTCACTGCAACACTCAGGTGTTACAGAGTCTGCTGGATCTGAGAAGGGAAACTCAAAGGCTCCAAGCCCAGTATGGTCACCATGAGGATTTCCTGATCTAGAACTGCGTTACTGATTTTCATGTAGTAGAGGAAGAAGAATATTAAAATATTTTTTTACTTTGTATGGACTTTCTGATCTCACAATACTTCGCTGTGGATTTTTAAAAAACTGCTCAGCTATGTTGTGTGAATCACTACAAAACTTGGTAGAAGCAGTAGAAAACTCTGTAACTCTTACTGGTGCCCAAACCAGAAGAGATTTAGCAATGCTTTTTACACGAGGAAGCCTCAAAGAATGCAGCAGACCTTCCTATTTTCTGATAGCAAAATAACTACAAAAAGGAAGACTCAAAAAATATACAAAAACCATGGCTTTATACTTGGGTGTTGAATCATTGTGGATGTCGAATAATTGCCTAAGGAACTTTTTGGGGTTTTTTTTTTAATATAAAAGCACTGTTAATTCAATATGCTGAGTAAGAAAATAATGTGTACAATATTGCTTCATTAAAAACGATTCACTAATTTCCTCAAACACGCAATTTACTGTTACTAATGGAAACACGCGCTAAGTAACAAAACCCCCAGGTTGAATATGTATATCATGAAATGCACCTCTTGGGATATTGCAAGGACAAAGCAATCTCAGGTCTTGCTTTATCCTATGGCTACAATTACCTCATGATCATTTCCTCTGCCTTCTCACGATCGCTGTTGTCTTCCTAGAGTAAACACCCTGTTTTGTCTGTGTGAGGAAAATCTTTGATTTATTTATGAAGAGGGAAGCTGGGAACTGTTCTAATCTTGGCTGAACTAAGTATTTCACTTTAATTAATAATAACCATATAATAACTTCTAATACTTCCCTTGGAGTATTGTTGTAATATGTGAAAAGTTGTTCTAGGGTTATTGTGTGGCTCTTTGTAACACAGTGAAGCAAAGAACATCTCTCCTGTGTTTGTCTCTGTCTGTCTTTTCATATCTATCCTCTACATAGGACCAAAACACGAATTATTTTCATTAAGGTAAGAAGATGTTAAAACTTACCATTTTTGGCCTTGCAGGATTTGTTATCAGGCTGAAGCACATAACCCTCCACACAGCTGCAAGTGTATGATCCCTCTGTATTTACACACATCTGGCTACAGCTTCCATACACATTGCATTCATTCAAATCTAAAGGGACATTAACAAGATCTTATTTAAGGGTTAGGAAAAGAAAAAAAAAAGAAAAGAAATTCAGCAATAAATGAGAATTCTAGGACAAAAGTTTAAGTCATTAAGTCATCACGGTATGACGCTTTATGTCAGTTGAAATTACTCCAGTAGCCAAACAGGAAGCCAGGAGTTTTCAAGTTTGATAACTATTAAATTTGAAAGATTAAAGGTTCATTTGTTCAAGTAGTAGCCAATGTCTACATCATGTTAGGGAGACATTTGGGTTCTTGTTAGTACTGGAGACCACTAGTTATCAGGTTCGATGAATGAAGAAACATTTCAAGACAGGAAATAATGGATTATCCTTCTCAACCTATTTATGCTGGCAATGTCTTATAGTTCCTTAAATGAACTGTCACAACTTCTACATTAAACCATCATCCAATACAGCAAAACCTATATATTTCTCTAATAAATATGAAGAACAATTTTCTCAACTAGGGTATATAGGTGTAATACCATAAAATCAAGATATGTTATTTAACAGCGGTTGAGGGTTTAAATAATAAATTGACATGTTTAAAAACTGCTGTTGAAATTATTTCCTCAGACATATTTTCAATCATAAAACATGACATCCATAGAGCAAAAGAACTTTTAATAAATTATATTTATGAAGAATCTGGGTTAAGGCTATTACTTGGAGAGAGGAGTGATTGGTAGTGAGCACATACATAAAGTAGCAGAACTCCAATCTGCTTATAAAAAGAGAAAAAATAAAACAAGAAACAAATACCTGGATAGAGAATTAAGAAGTCATCTATTTCAAAAATGGCAAAGAACACCCATTTCCATCTACAATTAATTATGCCGAAATAACATTCCCAGCTAAGTTGTATGATTTGGGAGCGTTCATTCATCAAAGTCTAATCTAGGTGTGACTTTATGGGCACGAGGCGAAATGCTACAAGTTTTCCAGGGTCTCCTGGTAGTGAGGTCTGGAGAGTGGCTGGCACAAATGAGCTGTACGCTCGTCTGAAACGCTCCCCACCTCCTCCGGTCTGGCTGAGGATGCTTTCCTCCCAGGAAATCGGCTACTGCGGAGGCACAGGAGCACCAAAGAGTCAGCAGGGAGGCCCTTGGAGATCATTCTGGAGATCACTCTTTCCCCCTGCCCGTCCCACGCGCATTCCTGAGGAACGGCTTTGGAGATGGGCGAGGAAGCGGCTGCGCTCACCAGCCTGCTGTTGGCCACAGCTGGCAGCCCACCACCAGCTCTCTGCCCCCGACAGCCATCCGGGAAGCATTAGGATACCCGGGTGTTCACGTTCCAGCCTATTTCTTGTTTACCTGCGCAGCTTCTTCCATCGCTGGTCGTTTCGTATCCATCTCCGCAGTAACACCTGGTGCCATTCCTGGTAATGGCACATTTGTATTGGCAATTCATCTGCTGGCATTTGGGTAACGATTCTGTAAATAACATTAATTCGAGCAAAATGTTACTAAATATTTTTATTATTCCTAAATTGCAAACTTCAGAAACTTTTATTTATATGTAAGTGCGTGTCTCAGGAAGGAAACACCACCCCCCTTTACGTTAGCTGCTTGTGGAAATATACTTATGACACATAACACATATGTGTTATGTGCAGAATGCTTGCTTTGAAAATTGCATTTCAGCAAGTTAAGAAATAGAAATCAGCAGTTTATTCCTATCAAAAGTTGTTCACAAGTTTATTACCGAGGTGTACTGTTGCTCAGCTTAGACATCCATTTATTGCACATCAGTCGTTGTCAGTCAAAGCAAGGATTTGGCAAAAAAAAACCCCACCACCAAAGCTCAGTTAGATTATAGTTACAAAAAACAGCCAAGGTTATAAGAAAGGTTTAAACGTCTATGTCTTTCCTATTCCTCATCTCAATTGATTTTTTATCTTTTTAAAACTTGTTTTGATTTACTGATACGCCTATCAGCTTCGCAGCAAACAAAAGGAATACATTCTGGTTCAATAATCTAACGCTGGACATGTAACGTTGGATAAACAGTGGACATTATATGTCATTACTACTGAAGTCCTTCATAGGATCTATTGCTTAAATATTAGGTACCATCAGCACAAGGCAGGATGCTAACAACCAGAAGAAATACTGTAGAAATATAGATTGTAATGATTTCTAGCATGAAACAGCGTGAAAACAAACCAAAACAACTCAAACGCTTCTCAGCCTCAAGATGTATGCCGTGTATCGATAACTTTGCTGATCAAAAAAATAGTATTTTAATCAGCAACGACATTTTTTCCTCCAGGAAAATAGGAGATAGAGGAAAGCAGCTTAAAGTGTTGTTCTGAAGATATTTTTCAAACTTATATGTAGATGGATCAAAAAATAACCTGCAAATGGACAGAGAAAGTTTCTGTTACGGGGCTGGCTGAAAGTAACCGGGTATGTCCTAACGAAAAAGAGAAATCTGTATTTTAATATGTGGGCAGTTTTAATTTGTCTGGTCATTATTCATCAGGTTCTACCTGGGAGCAGAATGAAAGTGAATATGAAGAAGAGTCTGCACCAGCATCTGAGCCCTGGAGGTTCCATTCTGGAATGCCTGCCGGTGTCAAAGCAAAGCGGAAATTTTGGGAGAAAAGTGGATGTGGCTGGAACTCAAACTTACTACTTATTATATTGCAACTTTTCAGAGAGGTCTCACACAATTACCACAGGGAATTCCCTAGAATTCTGTAATCCACACAATCCACAGGCTGACTAGAGGCTGATAAACCACCCAGATCTGCCCATTTTCCAAGTGGTTTGTGGGTTATTTCTCTGCCTTTTGTGCCCTTGTGAATAGGAAGATAACACATTGGTTGGCCGTAGCTTGGTTTATTGGTTTCTCGTCCCTATTCCAGCCCTTAAATCTATCACACCTTCCCAAGAACAAGTCCCATGAGGAATGCAAACCCAGAAACTTCCCTAAAGGTAACCTAAAATGGGACTGCGCTCCGAGGCGTGGAGACAGAACCCAGCCTGATTAGGTGGCACCTCTTTATTTAATATTTTTATCGGAACATAATCGACATATACATTTCAGTTTCTAAGCAAACACGGATCAACCGTCCTTTGCAAACTATAATTTTCTTCCTCAAATATTTGCCTGACGTTACATGGCCAGGAGCTTTTACTAGATGATAACTGCCTGACTCATGGACGGGACTTGGCTTGTTTGCCCTCTTTCCATAATGGATGCAGCCAGCCAACAGCTTAAACCAGAATACTGGGACCCACACACAGCCAGCAAAGGCTGCTGGAGAACAGCAACAATAAATTGGCAACTGAGATCCATTACGGGAAAATTAATAAAAATGGTCTATCTGCTCATATTTTTTAGAAAAACTGTTGCATTTCATTGATTTTAAATCATGTGGGTGGCTTTTAACAACAAAACGGTTGCATTTTCCTTACCGTAAGCATAACTGAAGCACTGTGGATAGACTATTTCTGCCAAAAATATTTATTGTCACACATCTCAACGCCCATTCTTTGCACCCTTTTTTATTTTTCACGCTGTCTCTCACAACTTTGTTGGTGTCCTTATCCCATCTGCTACGCTTTTAGAAAGGGCTCCTCTGAGGAGGTATTCTACTCATACTTTCTCTTATGCGTATCCTTACATTCACTTTGTTGTGAATATTGATCAATTAATGAATTGATTTCAATTTTTTTTCTCTCAAAATGCATGTTTCATGGTCCGCTGTAATAATGGTTGGAGACAGTTAAAACGGGACCAGTGAGAAAAACAAAATTTCATCTCTTTTTATCCAGCTATGCAAAGAAGCAACTTACCGCTTGCCTCAAGTTTTACATTAAAACTACTTTTACCGGTTCCCTGGAGGGAGATGGCTGGCCAGGCAGCCAGCTGGGAATCCTTCAAACACACCACACTTTCCCACAAATCCATTTAGGAAGCACTGTTGACCGCCATACTTTTCTGACTTCAAACAAACATTTCCTCCTCCCCCCGACTAAATTATCCATCAGATTATAATAACAGCAATTTGCCTCCGTTCACAGCTCTAGTGAAGAGTTTTCTTATTGCCTTGCTCAGAGTCAACTTCGTGCCCTGGAATTTGTGCTCTGTTGCTGATCTGCTAAACCTGCCAAGGGAATCCACAAGTGGGAAAACACAAAATACAACAACAACGTCATGGGTAAGCAAATCATAGAATCATAGAATCACTTGGGTTGGAAGAGACCTTCATGATCATCGAGTCCAACCATAAACCTATGCCAAAACTACCCCTATACCATGTCCCTCAGCACCACGTCCACCCATCTTTTAAAGACCTCCAGGGACGGCGATTTCACCACCTCCCTGGGCAGCCTGTTCCAATGCTTGAGAACCCTTTCCGTAAAGAAGTTTTTCCTAATATCCAACCTAAACCTCCCCTGGCACAACTTGAGGCCATTTCCTCTTGTCCTATCACTTGTTACTTGGGAGAAGAGATTGACCCCCACCTGGCTACAACCTCCTTTCAGGTAGCTGTAGAGCGTGGTAAGGTCTCCCCTCAACCTTCCCTTCTCGATCTTCTATATCTTCTATTTTACTAGTTCTTTTGTTTTCTTAATTTTAAGACTGATCCTGAAAACCTCTGGAAGAAAGTGGAGCTTGCTTGCCTCTGGAGATATCTGAAGTATTGAAGGACATGCTATGGAAGACAGTGTATACATTTATGGTTTGGTCAGATTTGTAACAGGGTTCTTGGCAACAGGTGAGGAGGCAAAGAAAAATGAATTAGTGAACACCAATCATTTTAATGCTCCAGATTGGAAATATAAAGAGATGAAAGCTAGGGACCCTCATTTCTTGTGTTTCTTATCTTGCTTTCAAATTACAGTAAAAATCTGCACCCACTTTGGTCTCTCTTTCTCAATGTGAATTGGTTTACAAAGTACAGGCAGTGAAGAATGCGCATCACTGAGCTCTCCACTTTTAGCACAGCTAGAGAAACCTCTGAGTTTGTCAAAGCACGGCATCTCTGCTGCATGATTTAAAGGAAGAAGCTGCTCTGAGGGAAAGCAAAAGGACAGAGCTTTATAGTTTGCATGAAGACCCACAATTCAAGTGTGGAACTGCAGAGCAAGGCAAGAGATTTGCAGAAATATCAGGTAGCAGAAGTAGTTGTGAGTGCCTTTGGGAAGATCTATTTTCTCCAAGTCCAGGGAGTACTGACAATTCATCCAGCTCTGATTTTAGGTCATTTTGTTCAGTGTTTTCTTTCTCCCACAGGAGACATGAAGGGCATGAAGCTTTTTTTTTCTTCCCTACATCCCCATGAATGAGCCTCTCTAAAGTTGTGCTCCAGCTCTACCACAGAAGCCACCCTGCTTTCTCAAAGACACCGATGTCAATCTTACGCTTCCTGACTTTCATATTCCTCTAACTCCCAGGTATCTAGTCCCATAGGAGAGCAGTCAATCAGGCAAAGACGTTGCTGATCTCATCTCCCCTAAAGTGATGTATACCTTTGACAATGACTCAGAGGAGCTTTAAGCTTCTTGGACAAACTGCTCCCACAGGGCTTCATAGTAATAAAATCTTGCGTTCATTTATTCCTTCTGTGTTCAAGGAAATACACTACTTATCATAGTTCATCCAAGACGAATGATAGAAGGAACTCTCGCCTCTTGAACGGCTTTTTAATGAAAGGATTAACCAATTGATCTGACCACCCTTTTTGGCAGTTCCTCCTGAGCTGACATGAGGTTCACGATCGGTTCACACCAGGTTCTCAAGCTTAGACGTTTTGGTTGTTTCTACTAACAAGGAGAGTTCAGCTTGCCCTTTCTTCATACCAGAAACTTTTTTGGCTCTTGGGGGTTGTTGAGCAATAAATAGAGTGGAGTTACGAAGAGAGCTCGGTTAGCTTTGCCTGTCCTGAGAGGATGAAAGAAGACTAGACTCACACCCAGCAAAATGCATTTAAATGCCTTTATTTTTGAGTCACTTGGATGATAGTAAGACCTTTTGGCTGTAGTGGGTTCCCGATTACATTCGCTAAGTACATCTACACTATATAAATCCTGTGCTGCTCTTTTTGCAATGCCAATATACGCTGGGGAGTATAGACAACGTTACAGATCTCTGTAAATTAACATTTACCAGTTACACAACGATGATAATCATCAGCGATACAGAGCTGGAGGAAGTAAAAGAAATGGGCTGAAGTTTAAAAGTTCAAAGTGCAAGATAATATGCTTAGGGAATAATAGCAGAGCTTCTGCTGGCAGTTTGGGATTTCACAATTTGAAACAACAAAGGATCCTTGTCAGAGTTCATCAGACTATGAGCTACCAGTGCAGCGCTGCCGGAGAAGAAGGGAAATGCATCACTGAGAGCACTGGGACAAGCACTTCCCATGGCGAATATCCCATGTTGATGTCAAGGCCCAGGATGCTCATGAGTCCTTCCTTGCAGGGTGCAGCCATCTGTGGCTGTGCCCACCCCGGTGGATATCTGGAGAGAAACTCCAATTTGAGCAGGATCAGAGAACAGGATTAGCAGGGGAATGGAGAGCTGCAATCTGAGGGGAGACTGCAAGTTTTTGTGTTGATTAGTGCCAGGAGATGAAAACGAGGAGGAATTATGACTGCTGTCTATGAATATATCAGAGGATCAACAGTGGGGGAAGAGACAATTTAAGCTAAAGGGCTATTGGCAGAAGTACAAATGGGTATAAATTGCCCATTAATAAATTCTGGCTGAAAATGAGAAGGTTCTTAGCTATTACCGTAATCAGGTTCTGGAACTCCTCTTTGAATGGGAACAGCAGGGACAGAAAATAAATAAATGCTTTTGACACGGATCATGATAGCTTCATGAAAGACGGCATATGGAAAGGCCCCTGAAACACCAGAAACTACATTCGTGACCCAGGAGGTTCCTTCTACTACTATATTACTCAAGCAACGCACTATCCTATGCTAAAACATAATTTTTCATTATGGAACTAAGATTAATCCTTTTTTTCCCTTGTCTGTGGAATGTACCCAAAGGCAAACTTAGGGAAGCTTGTTACTGCACTGGTCTTCTAATTGTACTCCATACATATTCTTATTTCTCTTAAATATTTGTATTCTTTTTTGGCAGCTTTCTGCTTCATGAATTTACTTGATATTATCAGGGTGTTATTCGCTTTTCGTGATTCAATATTCATACACTGATGTCTAGACTATTCTTATCACACATATGCTGTAAGCCTTATTTTTCTTTTCTAGTTCATTTTCCAAGTTTTTGAAGCACAATTCTTTTACAGATTAGACTCTTTAATGTAATCTACCCTACGTTTTTTGTTTGCTTGTTATTGTTGATGTTATATGAGCAATATAAAGCTCTACGGTTTGCTTCTCTGACAGAAAAGTGTAGCTTGATTGATAGAATTCAATTTCTGGATTGAAATAATGCAGCATGTTTTTATCTTACATTTGTTGGTCATTTTATTAGTTTTGACTATCATACCATCAAAAAAAAAAAAAAAAGACAAAAAAGTAATCATCTTTGTCACACATCTCGGCCCATAACTCTCTTAGGGTAGATATACCACTGAAAAAGAGATATGGAAATCAGAGATCAGGATCATCACCTTATACTCCCACTACGGGTGACCTCAGCCAAAGGTCAGCAGAGAAGCAGGAGTCAAATTTTAAAAACCAGGCAATACATGGCAGATGTGCCCCATTACAGTCAAACAGGGGGGAGAGGATGGGAACAACACCTTAGGCTAGAAAAAAGATTCCTGTTTGCCCTTAGACAAGTGCTCAGATGGATATTTCCTCCACCTATTTTGTCTTTCCCGTGGCCGGCGCAGGTCAAGCTGCAGCCTCTGCATCCGGACACAAGCCGGGTCACTGCTGCTTCCTAGCTCGTGGTCAGGAGGCTTGGGAAAACACAGGATTAAAGTTGTTTTTTCCTAGTCTTTAAAATTAATCCATTCAGGGGGAAAAAAAAAAAAAATAGCTAAAAGTTAGATGCCCTTAAAACTGAGACATTTACAGTCAGGGTCTGCAAGCCCAGCCCCAGAGATCCATTAGGCAGCCCAGGATTTCTATATAACGCACAGACAGGGCAACTATAACCCAGACTGACAACTGACAAACCCTGCAAGCTGAACGGCCTGTGGCAAGTTAAAGCCAACTGTAAGTCCTGGGTATAAGTGAAATCCTTTTCCTTCATAGAGCTTAGATATCTAAGCCTGGACTGCTGGTAGGTAACTCCATTTGCTTAAACTCCAGAGTGCAAAATGTTTTCCAAAGGCTAGGGGGCTACAGTAACATATCCAGGATGTAAGCAGAGAAATGATGCTTGAGAATGGTATACTTTGTCCTGGGTACCAGGCTGCTCCTGAATTTTCTTCTATAAAATAGTTACTGGACAAAACATATTAACACATTGCTGTATTTCCACCCTTTGCCATTACTATGATCATGAGGGAAGAGCATCATACTCTAACGCACATTCTCTGAGCCCACAAAACTCCCTTTTTCCTGACAGTATTGATGCAAAAGGAGAACTTATATTGCATAAGCCGTAGTGACTGGTGCATCCTGCGGGGGAATGGTTGACGGGGTGCGAGGTGGGAATACCCCTGAAGCTGAAGGCACACCTGGGCAACCCCGGGTCCCACCTCCTAAGCAAGCGCTACAAGGACAAAGCTGCCGTGTAGAAGCTGAGCACCAGCTTTTGTCATATTACTTATCATTTATAAGAAAGAGTTGTCTTAACTGTACTGTATCGGAGCGCATCCCCACCAGTAGGTGTCTCCATACTGGGAAACCTTGGTCCATAACACCAAGCGACGCAAAAAACCTTTACTTGAAATAGGGAAGGTGTCTGCTCAAGGTAAGCACCGCCGAGCACGGTGGCACACACGTTGTACTTCATAAATTCAACCTGACGTGTCTCAACCCTCTGTTGGATCTTTCTACACATCACTGTCTACGTGTTGGCAATCAGCTGCTGAACAACTTAAGATATTATTTTAAATAGGCATTAAAATGTATTTGTCTGTTTTATGATTACAAGAAAATTACACATCTTGTTTAACGCACTTGTCAGTCTGCTCAAAACCAGAAGTGTCTTACTGTGATTACCGTTCAGTGAAAATGGGCACGTCTTGCTCAGCAAGTTCAGGCTGATTGCGATTAACAAGGTATTATTTTAAAAAAGACAGATTTTTTTTTTTCCTTTTCTTTTGTCATTTCAAACATAATAAGTCAGAAAGAAGAAGGAATGTTGTAGGAAGAACAAAGTTTAAATAACCAAATCACATCTTCCAAACCCATACTCCAGTCAGAGCTCTTTTTCAGATGTGAATATATCCATCTTCAAAATACTACCTAACAGTATCTCCCTACCATGTTCATGGATAAATTTATTTTTCAAGGATGTACTATTGAAATGTCTTCCTGCCTAAATCTTGACCTACAATATTTGGCTAAGCTTCAAAACAATTTGTTTTATGTGGTGTTCTTCAACCATAGCATCACAAAACACTTGAAACGATGAGATCAGCAGGTAGTAGGCATGTAGTAAAATATTAGCTTCACCACTGGAAATGGCTCATTATTTTGACCTTTTGCTGTTTTAGTTATACCTCGGCTGCCACATACAAGCATAAGCATAAAGTAAAGAGAAGTTCACATGGGAAAATTTAAACTGGGTAAGGGATTTCATGACTAAAGAGAAGAGAGTCATTTATTTGGTTATTACTCTGGATACAAGATACAGATTTAGAAGAATAGATGTCCTTCGTATGAGAAGAACACACTTGTTTGCTTAAGTTTATATAAACCAGTTTATAGTTTTAGGTATTTTCACAGTATAGAATACATACTGAAGCATGTTCATTGAGCTACAGAGAATCATCATTAAATTGAGTCTAATGAAATGTGAAGCCTGACAATACTGAACACGGTCATTAATAATCCAGAAGTGATAGTAGTGACTAATAAAGTTTGTGATGGTGATAAAGACTGGCAGAATGGATGAAATACAGACAGGACCTGCAGTCCACAAGAGCAGATCACCTGGGCTGCTTAGCAGTCTGGACATCATCATATAAAATGCATTTAGAGTTAGCTTACAATTTTCCAGCCTTATAAGTAAATTGCATTTCAGTGCCTGTGGAATGCTTGGAGAGAAAATAAGTAACTTGGGGACAGGCATAGAGCAGGCTCTAGTGTGCAAACGGTTCAGTAAGGTTTTGGGGAGGTAAAGGATGTTCGGAAGCCTCTCAAGGGGAGCTCGTTGAGGAGTCTGTCCCTGATTAGGCAGGTGCCCTCTCCTGGGTTGTCCCTTTACTAAGACTTGCCCTTATTTAGTCACATTCTAGAGGTATGAACCCTGTTCCCTTCCCACCAAAAAATTCTTCCTGGGATTTCCATCCAAGACAACACTTTTTTACCGTGAGGATGGCTGAACGCAGGAATGGGTTGCCCAGAGAGGTTGCGGAGCCTCCAGCCTTGGAAATACTCAAAACCTGAGTGGACGTAGTGCTGGGCAACTTCATCTAGGTGACCCTGCTTTCAGGAGAGTTCATCAGCTAGATGCTCTCCAGAGGTCCCTGCCAACCTCAGGGAATCTGTGGACCCTACAGGCTGTCCCTTCCTTGCAAAGACTTGCTACCATCACTTCACCCTGCAGCAACCCAAAATGAACAACAGGGAAGGGGCGCAATTAAACACCATCTGCAGAAGGCAGGTGGCAAAGGCAGGAGAATAAATAAGGTCAAGATGGAGAGTTGGGGAAGAGCTTTCTCTGCCTTTCCCTTCTCCTGCAGGCAAGATGGTGGTGGGCAGATCAGGTAGTGACTGCTCCCCATGGAAGCTGCTCTCACCTCCCACTCCCAGCTCTCTTCTAAGCCCCAACTTCCCTCCAGCAGTGAGAGCTGCCCAGAGCTGGCAGGACACAGGAGGCGGTTCAGCCTTGCACAGTAAATCTCCATTTCTTCAGGCAAAGCATACAGCATGTCACCTTCAAGACTTTTGCACTAGTCAGCTATCTACTTAGGCCATAAATAGAGCCAGCTCTCGCATCTTAATAAAACAAAAAGCAAAGTCACACGCTAGGGGAGAGGAAATGTCTGCTCTCTTCACCAAATGAAGGAAAAAAGGGATTGAAATTTCATAACTGATGGGCACACAAATGGAAACTCCCATGTGATGCTGTTCTATGCCATCGTACAAATGGTGTTGTACAACTCGGTGCAGTTAACCTTCAGATGTGAAAAATCAGAAGCAGCTGTGGAGCAGAAATAGCCCCCTGACAGGATGGACACGGCACAGCCGGAGAGCCCTCGCATTGGTTATTTTTTAAAAGTGAAAGCAATGGGAAGGTCTGGACATTGTAGTGGGCTGTATTAGCGTTCCTCATACTTTGGTGTGAGGTCAACCAAATGAAGTTACACAAACTTCTGTGTGAAAAAGTAAAGTTATAAATTTTAGGAGAGGTAATGCATAAGGGTTTTTTTTGATGAAACAACATCTTCCCTTTCAGCTTCTTAATAGCACTTACTTTGACCATCAAGTATTTCAATGACCTTGTTCACTCTCATATTTATATACTCAGCCTTATTTCACATTCTGCTGCTGCTGGTTTTTAATATGCTCAAACGTACCCCTGTTGAATCTTTCCAGCATTCATTTTTTAATAATGCTTTATACTTTTGGCTTTTTTGCTTGTAAAAAAATACACATATGTGCAAACACACCTACGTGTCAGCAAATTCAAACATTTACTGAATGCATTTTAAGAAGTCATCTCAGAAGTAGTTATTTAAAGCAGTTTTTCTCATGCAAAAACCTCCAACTAAAAACTACTGAGTGAGTCTCAGAGTGTTCTGGAAACATTAATTAATAATCAAAGCCCCACAGTGTTCTATTGTAATAGTTACCCACTCCATAATTAGTGTCAGTTCACCACTGATGTACACTCCTGTACCCAATTTCACTTAGTTCATCTAGCCACTGGCTAACGAGGACTTCTAAGTGGAAAAAGTATGGCTGTGACTGTTGTTTTAGGCAGGTTTTCCAGCTCTATTTAATGGGAAGCCAGTGCACAGTATGTCATCATCACTGTTCAACGCCCCTCTGAAAACAGTCTCTTGTAAATGGCCGAAACAGCTGACTTCCTCGTGCAGAGCTCCTCATTCAAAAACAATTACATCCGCCACGGCCAGCCACATTAAGCAATACAAAGTTCATACGAATTTGTTGTAGAGCATCACGTAACATGTGAAGACGCATCTCCTGTGCTAAGATGTCCTTCAGTACCAAAGTCATGCTGCATATCTTAACACCTTTTCTAGTCCAGAAAGCAATTCTGACGAAAGTTTCCTATAAGCTTAAGGGAAATATTTATGTATTGAAATATTATTTATTGAGAAGACACGGGACAGAATGAAAATCTTGTTATTAAGGCTCTAAACTAAAACTTTCTAACATCTCGTCAACGAAGACTCATGACTGACACCTTTGTTATCAAATTAATGTCCGTTGCCATTTTACACTAACCAGAGTTTTATCATGAAATAGACCAGCATATGACTCTGAAGGTTTTTAACTGATGTTTTAATTAGAACTAAATTATGGGATGCCCGCCACGCCGGCAACCTTGCTCCCTGCTTCGTGAACCCAAAGCAGCAGCTACACAGCATCACCTCCACACGTCCCAGACGGAAGCGACCTCTGCAGTAGCTCACAACAACCCGACGTAAAGAGCAGCACTCGCACTGCTCCAAGACTGAGACAGATCCAGCCACCTGGAAAGGCGCTAGAAAGCAGGAATCCCTCTCCCGTACTCAAATAACAGCACCTAATACTATGTGCGACAGACACAGAGAACAAGAGTTCTCAGTTAACCAACCTCAGTCAATTTGCGTGTACAAAACACTTCCACTGGAATTCTTAATTTTCAGTACTGCTGTCTGTAGCTAATAAAATCAATAGAAAGTGTTTCTTTCAGTCCTCATGGCTGCTAGGCTTGGACCTTGCACTGTCTCTGCAGGCAGTAACATTTCAACCGCTCAGAAAGTTCAAACAAAGTGAAATTTTGATGTTTTCTACTACTTGGGAGCCACATACGAGGTCAATATACGTCACATGAATCTTCTTAGGTTCCAACTGGCACACCTTTGCCCACATCATAGAAAAAACATCATTAATGGTCATGAATGCCTATTGATTCCCCCCAAATCAGGCAAAGTTAATTGCCTGATACTGCTCAGTATCTTTTTAGTCTTTCAGCCATCACTGATCACTTTTTGATCACCCATGGTGAGATGCAGGCAGAGAGCGGTAGACTAGTTCACATATTACTTTATAGGCCCATATTTACAAAAGTGTGATCTATGTGGATAACAATGATGTGTCTTGAAGACTGTGGTATACACTTACGCTGCTGGGCACCTAGTTTGCTTGTTCCACTGGGTACCCAGCTCAAGAAAAAAGATTAAAATATCCATTAAGCAACGTATTTTAAGAAGAATTACTTTTCCAGTTATCTAACTACAGTGTACTGGCTTCTAAGTGATCAAGTTTCATTAGCGAATAAACTTTGTGGTATTGAGATGTTGTGCAAGTCCGTAGCACAGGTTAGGAAAAAAAACCCAAACACCCCAACCCTCAGCATAGTTATTTTACCAAAATAATTCAGAAATGCAAAAAATACCACTGTTCAGGACTGATAATATCCCAGGTTACTCTTTATACATGTACCTTGGAACAGTAGAGCCCAAGAGCTCTGGGATCAAGTATCACAAACACATGTCCAGTTCATGTTTTAGCATGGACTAAATCCATCTGGATAAGAGGTGATATTCTGCTCCTGGCTCCTGCATCTCTGTTCTGTCTTCACAGTAAATTGCTGGTTACTTTTCCATTATATTATGAACCAGAATCAAAATATTTTAAAATATCAAGCCTCTATTAAAAATAAAATCAGTGAGACTGCTGGAGGACACAGACCGCTGTGAAAGGGTGGTATTTCCAAGTGCTCCCTCTCACTAAGAGTCCCAGATTTGGGAGAAGGTGCATGCAAGGAGCAGGGGGCTGTTAGTTGGCACTTTAATTCCTACTGTAAGAAAACGGGATGGCATTGTTGCCAGACTGACTCTTACACGAGCAAAGCGGGACATTCCACAAAAAGGGCATTTCACACCAGCTTTAAAAATGTTGGGGAGCATTGTGCGTGGTCACAAGTGCTCTATGGAGCATATGGAGTGTACGGCTCCTCTACAGAGGAGACATCATGCGTAGGAGCCCCTGGGTCATCTGACAACCTAAAGCAAGGAATTTGTGCATTTTCCTGTATCGGTTTATGTCAAGTCTCCAGTCCAATGGCCCAGTAAATTCAGCTGATAATGTCCTTTGTGCCTCAAGCAGATACAGCCTGGCAGGTGGAATGCCGTGTTCCTCTTACATGGCACACCAAGATGTCTCAGTCCTCTTCAGGAATGACAGTTCGGAGAGAGAAATGACAAGTTTAGTCTCTGTCTGTCTTCTGTTGCCTCAACCGGTGCTGGAGATATAATGGTGTAATAGAGCTGGGAAGGGTGTGGGAGTTTTAAAACATTCCAGAGAGGCCAAAAGATTATTACTTTTCTTGTCCTGATAGTGGAAGAAAAAAAGCTAGCATCTTTATTTACTTAGTTCAGTTCTCAGTTATGTGGAAAAACATAATTAAATCATTTTGAAATCATAAAAGACACCTATAATAGCTTTTTCCAACGTCCAATTTCATGCCTCTTCATGGAAGTAGTACCTCAGAAATTGCTTCTCTTCATGAATACAACTTCACTTGACAGATAAAATCCTCAAAAAATTGCCAAGCAGAAATCTCAGGCTCACGAGGCAGTGCCTTCCTGGAAACTCAGCCAAGGACTTGGAATCAATTACATAAAGGGATTGAATAACAACGAATCCCACAGAACCAAACGTGCAATTCAGTAACTGGACTTTTTTTTACATGTACAACTAAACCTAGTGAAGAATAAGAGAAAGGACTTTAAGATAGAAGAGAATTAAAAACTGGCAGCAAGGAAAAATTATACTGGAGAAATAAAGTTCTTATTCAATTGTGTCTCCTTTTTTTCCTGGGAGACAGACATATATACTTCTGAATGGTGGCAGGGGCTAGAATAAGGGATACATTTTTTTACAAGCAGCATTTACAGTGTCTGCCAGCTAAAGAGGCTGAACGTTTAAATTTTTGTCTGCAGCAAGCAGGGTTGGATTGCAAGGTGGCTTCTGGAGGGTGTTTGCTCCATCCGAGGTGCACAAGTCATGACAAACTCCACTTAGAGTTGTAGATTGCTGCTGGTGTCTGGGAAGACTCACGATTGCCAATTCTCAACATAGGATTGCCAAGTGGTTTTCTTAGCAACTCCCTTATTGGAGTATTACAACTGTGAGTCTTGTCTCATACGTGTACGTTAGCGTGCACAAATGCAGATGTTCAGAGAAGCTGGAAAATCCCAACCTTTGAATCCCAAAGCCTAGAAAATCACTGCGATTCAAACCTACTCTGCTGGTGTCTGGGAGGAGACGCACCATTGTACGTCTGGTGATTTGTTGTCATCTCACCTTGCATCCAGCTGGGATTGTTTAGTGGTAACTTTTCTGGAAGAACTAAATATACTTAGATCACCAGCTGAAAACACAAAATCAGCAATAACGCTGTGAAGCACGGTAACATTTGCTGCCATTTTACCATGACTCATCTTTCCTCATTGCTTTTCTTGTATTTCACCCAACTAACGAGACTTTAGCCTTTGGCAATGTGTAATTGATTCAGCGTTGCTGAGTTTGAAAGCAACAGAAGCACAGGAATTGCTTTTCATTTATTGCTTCATTTTGCTGTAAGTCAGTGATCTACCTAGTGCAGCACCTCCACTTGCTCAAAACCGTGCATCATTACTGCCCATATGTGCTATGGTCATAGGCAAAAATAATATATAGGAAAGCTTAATTTTTACTGAATATTTTCCACAGGACAATGGCATTTGTTATGTTTCATTGGGAGTTCCCCAGTTGCTGTTGCGGTACTTTTTTCAAAGCACTTCAAGCCTCTAGAGCCCAAAATATACCCCTTCCTTTAGCCCATCCTATAAATCTAACAACTGGTAAGTAGCATACTCCTGTGATGAATCTTTTCAGCCACGTGCAGCTTTTATGTGTAGGTGACAGTAATATTTTTTTGTAGCTGTAAGTACCTTCGCATGCACAGAAAAAATAAAAATGCAGTTTTTCACAGGAGATGTCATTGTCACATTTTATTAGTGGGGATAGCGTAAATAACTGTCAGCCTTGTATCCTGCCCCTTTAGCTTTATTCTCCAGGGCATAAGCAAAAAAGGCTGATAAGTAAGTTAATAGAACATGATGTAAAAATTCTCAATGCCGATTTCAGCATGCCAGAGCCTGAGATGATTAGAGGCACAGCTGCAAAGGATAAGGCTGAAAATGAGCGACTCAGGTGATGTGCTTTAGAGGTTAAACTGTACTACAAAGATCAGCCCTGTTTCTAGCTACTGAGAATAAATAAGGAATTGCTGTGGTATTTACACGAGGGCTTCATGTATTATTTCAACATTGGACTACTACATTCTGGCACATTAGAAGTTAACCTGGCTCCTCCCTGGCTCTTGGAAGGGGGAAAAAAAAAAAAAAAAAAACAAAAGGGAAGAAAAAAAAGCACCTGTTTCTTTTTTGTCTAGTTTCCTTTTCTAAAGCTTCTGATTTTTTTTAAGAGAACAGTCCAGCTGTGCCAAGCGCTTGGCTCAAGACAATGAATATTGCGGCAGGTTTGGTGGGGATCGCTGCTTCTCTCAAGCTCTATTTTGATATATTCTCTCCACAAAGTGTAGCAAAATTGCAGTATCTCTCAGTGTAGGTTTTCACAGCTTCAAGCGGAAACACAGGAGATGGATGTAGCTCGAGTTGCTCTTGGCTCATTCCAAGTTTGGCAGAGAACCTGACTATTTTCTCATTAAAGAACTATGCTAGGTTCCAGCTACGTAGGACTCAGGAAGCAGAGCCACCTACATCCAAATTAGGAAGTTAATAAATAAATGCATTGCCTTAGTTTATATTTGTAGCTCTTTTTTTTGCATCTCAGCATCTCAAGAATGGCTTTTTGCAAGATTAGATTACTCAAAATTATCATCATTATTGCAATACTGTTATCTCTATAGTATATATAAGTAAAAGTTACACTTAACAGCTCTAAATAACTATTTGTAACAAATCTGTAATGTAAAAATACTGTTAAAATACTGTTAATTATGTATACATTCTAATTATATTCTATAATGAAATACAGAATAAATACTGTTTAATATATAGTTAACAGTATTTTTTGAAGACCCAAGTTACAGGTCTACTACTATCTAATATTATCATCAGATGTTACACATAAGAAGATAAACACTTTATCATTTGGGAAAATGAAGAACAGATTCATTTACTTGTCTCTAAATGCTCCATAGAGTAGACTTGTTTCAAGCATGGTGTAAATTTTCCATGTCATTTGAAGACTTTCCTAAGAAGTAATATGGTTAATTTAGAGTAATATGACAATATGGAGTAATCAAATGTGGGTTTGAAATTGAACAAAACGTCTCATTATTACTTTATTTTCTGTAGTCTCCCCCAGATCAAAGAACAAGAAGCAAAGCTTTCTCCTGAACCATATTTGTTTGTTGGTAGGTTACCAGTTCCGCCGTGAAAGAAATGTACAGCAGCTTTTATCACCGCCAAGAGTAACAAAAATCTTTTAGTGGAAGAGCTCTGTGAAGGCAGGAAGCCTTTTACAACTGTGGAACATCTTTAGTTGGGATTAGATGTCCTTTTTGCTTGACTTAGTAGCGGAACTTCTTAGAGGATGCTCAGACTTCAAAGAGACTTTTTCTCCACAGAGATAAGTACTCCCATAATTTCTAGAAAATTCGATCATGCTAGGAGTTTGAACAGCAATTACAAGAAATTCACACTTAGAGAATCACCATTTTTCCTTGAAAAGCAATATTAAAGTAAAACCAGGATACAAGCATCTTGCCTACAGTATACTATGACTACCAGACTTGCGACTGAAAAATTATGCTGTTTGCATAGTAGTGATAGCTACGTCCCTACACATGCACGTGAAGAGACGTGGACAAATGTATTTATAAACCACCAGTGAAACAAACTTGGTGGCTCTTAATGGCTCTTAATTACCTTCTTGCTATTCCCTGTTACCAAGCCTAGTGGAAAAGTGGCATACTCAAAGCTGAAGATGAGATTGGAGTAGCTGAGCAAAAAAAAAAAAAAAAAA